>JAAAKG020133203.1:0-14246 GCA_010014905.2 Druon quercuslanigerum
AGAATTCATGTTTCTGGTTAAAAATTCAACTTTCTGGTTGAAAATTAAATTAAAATTAAAAAAAAAATTAAATTAAATTAAATTTAAATGTATCTTTTTTGTGAATAACAATTCATTGCTTGGGTTGAAAATTCATTTTTTTTATTGGAATTTAATTCTTTCTTCAAATCTGGATATTCTATTATAAATTTCAATGTTAAATTTTTCTTTTTCAGTTGAGAATTCATGTATTTCGTTAAAAATTATTTATTTATTTTTTTTCTAGGAATTTAATCTTCTTAGTTGAAAATTTAATTAACTTTTGTTGAAAATTCATTTTTTTTAAATATAAATAATTTTTTTTTGGTTTAAGATTCAAATCCATTTTTTTTCAAAATTCAACTAACAAATTTGCAGACTTGAAAACTCACGTAATAATTTTTTTAACCTGAAAACTTTTTTGAGATGAAAATTTTACTATTTAATCGAAAATTTATGAATATTGTTTAAAATTACACGTTTTCATATAAATTAATTGTTACGGGTTGAAAATTCAACTGGTTGGATAAAAATTTAACTATTTTGTTGAAGATTCATTTTATTTCGGTTAAAATTAATATTACAGAATAAAAATCTAAATACTTTATTATAAGTTGAATGTTCATGTTTTAGATGAAAATTTAATTATTTAGTTGAAAATTTATCTATTCTATAAAAAATTCGTCTTTTTATAAAAATTAATTATTTTTTGTTGAAAATTTAACTATTTAAACAACAATTTATTTCTCTTTGTTCAACATTAATTTTCTGTACTAAAAATTTAAATATTGGAAATTATTCTCTTTTTTGTAGAAATTTCATCTTTCTGGTTGAAAACATAACTGATTGTTTGAAAATTCACGTGTTTCGTTGACAATTTTTAATTTATTTTTTTCAATAAAATTTAATCTACTTAGTTGAAAATGCAAGTAGCTTTTGTTGAAAATTTTTTTTACATAATTTCATTTGATTTTGGTTTAAAATTTATGGTTTGTTTGGTACTCATTGGTATTAATATTCTTAGTTAAAAATTTAATTAGCTCTTGTTGAAAAATCTTTTTTTTCAATATAGTTTCATTTCTTTTTGGCTTAAAATTCAAATTTTTTTTTTAGTTCAAAATTCCATTAACAAAATTAAAGGCTTGAAAACTCACGTAATAATTGTTTTAACCTGAACATTTTTTTGAGTTGAAAATTCTACTATTTAGTCGAAAATGTATCTATTTTGTAAAAAATTCTTTTTCTTATATAAATTAATTATTTTTGGTTGAAAATGTAACTATTTAAAAGACATTTTATTTCACTAATAATAAGAAGTCGATTCCACATTAAACAAGCCACCCTCACCCTCCCCCCTATATTCACCCCAAACACCCCCTAAAAAATGAAAAATTCACCGCTTCTATGCAGTGTTTTTGGGAAAAACCCCAATTTAAAAAATCCAGAAAAATACATATATAATTTTTCGGGGTCGCTGATTTTAAATTCGAGATCCGTTAACCTCCATCACATCAGATTCAAGGTCATTTGAAGGTCAACCTGCAAAAAATCCGAATAAAAAATCCAGAAAAATGCATACATAGGTTTTTGGTGTCGCTGATATTGAATCCGATAGAATCAGATTCAAGGTTATTTAAAGGTCAAACTGCAAAAAATCTTTTAAAAATCCAGAAAAATACATACATAGGTTTTTGGGGACGCTGATATTGAATACGAGAGAATCAGATTCAAAGTCATTTGAAGGTTAGGCTGCAAAAAATCGGCCTAAAAAATCCAGAAAAATACATACATGGGTATTTGGGTCGCTGATTTCGGATCCGAGGTCCGTTGACTTCCATCACATCAGGTTCAAGGTGATTAAAAGGTCAAACTAAAAAATATGATAAGAAAAATCCAGAATAATACACATATAAACCCCCGATTCGGATTTAGTGTTCTCAAAAACTTATATATGTATTTTGCTGGATTTTTCTAATCATATTTTGTAGTTTCACCTTTTAATCACCTTAAACCTGATGTGATGGAGGTCAACGGACCTCGGATTAGAAATCAGCGACCCCAAAAACCTATTTATGTATTTTTCTGGATTTTTAAATCGGTTTTTTTAGTATGACCTTTAAATAACCTTGAATCGGATAAGATAGAGGTAAGCGGACCTCACATTCTAGATCAGCGGCCACAGAAAGCTATGTATGTATTTTTAAGGATTTTTTTGCAGTTTGACCTTCATATGACACCCCGCCCTCTTTACTAAATATTTTCACTTCAATTCGCTCTCAGAGACAAAGTTCTGCATATTTAAAGATCAATATTTAAAAACTTGTCCGTCAAACTGTTTTTAAGATAATGTGCAAATACAAACTTACTGTTTTTGTCAAGCAAAAAGTTATTTATAGATTAGAACAATTTAAGGTTATATTATGGAATTTTACCAAAAATTAGATATTCTAAATCAGAAACAGTTAGGGCATTTCGAAAACTTAAGAGTTTCAACAATTTTAGGTTATGGTAGCGATTTATCGTCGGAATTCGACATTTTAAAATAGGAAAAGTAGTCCTTTAAAAAAGTTATACATTCGAACCATTTTAGATAATAAGTAATTTGATGTTAGTTCTTTTATTCTATTTGTCTACTATCAATAGGAAATTGTTCGAATTTATAAGTTTTTCAAATGACTTTACTTTTTCTTTTGTAGAATATTCCATTCCGACGAGAAATCACTAACATAACCTGAACTTGTTTCAACTGTTATGTTTTCAGAAAGGAACTAACTCTTTTTGGTGAAAAATATCAAGTTCTGTCAGAAATCAACAACATAACCTAACATTTTTTAAATTTATAAATGTCATAAATAATTTACTGCTTCTGTTCAAGAATATTTAATTCGAGAGAAAATGATCTAACATAACCTAAAATTATAGAAATTTCTAAATTTCCTAACGGATCTTTTTTTATTGAGAAATAACTCAGTCTGGCCTAAGTTCCCTAACATAACCTTAAATAGTGTGCATTTGCAAGTTTTGTACAAGACCCAAGTGCTTATGTTGTAAAATATCCAACACCGACAATTCGTACGTTTTCTAAAAGACGAAAACTGTTTTTGTTGATACATGTTAAATGAATTTTTAAGTTTTCTAAAAGACCTAACTGTTCTTTTATAAAAAAATCTATAATTCCGGCGAGCTTACCCTAAATTAACCTAAAATTGTTTGAATTTGTAAGTTTGATAAAAGACTCAAGTACTTCTGTTGTAAAATATTAATTTCCGAAGAGAGATCGTTAACATAACCTAAAACTGTTCAAACTGATAGGTTTTCGGGAAGACTTGACAGTTTCTAATAAAAAATATCAAAATTCGGCAAAAATTCCGTAACATAACCTCAAATTGTTCTAATCCATATAAACGTTCTAAAAGACTTAACTGCCTCTGTCGAAAAATATCCAACTCCACAGAAAATTCTCTAGAATAACCTTAAATTATAGGAATTTAAAATAATAATAATATATAATATATAATTTATAGTTTCCTAACATAAACTCCATCGAAAAATCTCTAAAATAACCTTAAATTATAGATATTTATAAGATTTCTAAAAGATGTAACTATTTTTATAAAAAAAATAATTTAATCTGGCTTGAATTTCCTAACATAACCTCCACCGAAAATTCTCTAAAATAACATTCAATTATAGAAATTTATAATTATAATATTAATGTATAATTTATAATTTCCTAACATAAGCTCCACAGAAAATTCTCTAAAATAACCTTAAATTACAGGAATTTATAAGTTTCCTAAATGATCTAACTGTTTTTATTAAGAAATAACTCAATCCGGCTTGAATTTCCTAACATAACCTCCACCGATGATTCTCTAAAATAACCTTAAATTATAGGAATTTATAAGTTTTCTAAAAAATCTAACTGTTTTTATTAAGAAATAACTCAATCCGGCTTGAATTTCCTAACATAATCTTAAACAGTGTGCATTTATATGTGTAGAAATGTCCCCATCTCTCCGTACTTGACATTGGGTTCTGATGGGGCCCCTATCAGAATATCTATTCTGGAAAAAACAGGTTGTGGCCCCTTTTAGAATATCTAGACTAGAAAAAACTGATGAGGGCCCTGTCAGGTTCTAGGCAAGAATTCAAAAAGCGAGGTAAAGAAGTAAATTTAAATAAACTACTTATAATTAAGCAATTGACAGTTTTTAGTGCACTATTTTAGTAATTTATCTTGAAAGAACTTTATTTGCAGAATATATAATTTAGTTACCTATTTCAGAAGTTTCGGGTGAAACATTAAACTGCGATGAATTACTATATTAATTTATTAATATAGTATATTATATGAATAGTATTTATCCCAATTACTCATATAACACATAGGGCCCCGGAAGGGACCCTTCTTTTTAATTAGGCTGCAGACAGAGACCCTCACTAGAGCCCTACTAGAAAATGTATTAGGGCCCCTATGGCCTCATCGTTACGTTCTAGATAGGGCTCCGACTAGTTTTCCCCACTAGAGCCTGTCTAAATGGCAGGGAAAACTAACCAGGGCCCCATTGGAGCCCTTTCGAAATAAACAGTTCTGTATAGTTGAAAATTAATCTTCTTGGTTACATTTTTTTACTTGACATTAATTTTTTCCGTTTAAAATTTGTTTTTTATTGATATTCAATTGTTTCTGAAAATATAAATATTCTATGATAAGTTGAAACTTTCTTTTTAAGTTGAAAATTCATCTATTTTTTTTAAATTCGTACTTTTTGTTGGAATATAATCTCATTAGTTAAAGCTTAATTTTATTGGCTAAAAATTAATGCATTTGTTTCTAAACTTATCTTTTTTGTAAATGAAAATCATTTTCTCCCCTTAATTTTTTTTCATTGTATTTCTATGATAAAATTCAGCATAAAGTATTACATTATTCGTTAAACATCCATGTTTTTGTTTGCAATTTACACCCTTTTTTTGTAAAGTTAATTTTTTTAACTAAAAATTTTACAATAATCGTAAAATTAGGGTTGGAATTTTTATTTTAGTTAATCATTCAGGTATTTTATTGCAAAATTTTTCTTACAAGGAAAAAAATTTAAGTTTCTGGTTGAAAATTCAATTGTTTAATTAATTTAATCTTCTTGTTTGAAAATTAATATTTTTTATATAAATTCAACAGTTTTTTGTTTAAAATTCAATTATTTTTATGTTGAAATATTAATCATTACATTTTATATTGAGGATTAATGTTTTTGGTTAAAAAATTCACTTTTTGCTTTCAAACTTATGTATTTAATTTTTTAAATTAAAATTTCATTTCTCCGGCCTTTTTTGAAACTTTAGCGCTTTTATTTAAAAGTTCTAATATTGAGTTAAAAATGTATGTAATGTTTAAAAAATTCGACTTTTTGATAGAAATTAAATGTTGTGGAATACAAATTTATATAATTAAAACCAGTTTACATGCAGAAGCTTGTAAGTCATAACTACAAATCGTCCCGATTTCTGCTATTAAATTTAGATAGATTGAAAGCTGAAATCGATTTTCCACTTTTCCAATTTCCTCTTCTTTCTTCAATTCCCCATACTCGACCTTATTTCTTTCTTTATTGAAGTCGAATCTAGTATCGGAATTAATATCAATTTTATAGAAAATTGTTGGTATATTAGCCGGAAAGGTATAATATTTTTAAAAAAATTTTATCCTTTCACCCCCCCCCCCCACATAATTTTGTCGAATCCAAAATAAAAAAAACGCGAGTTCTTTATTCCAATAAATTTATATTTATAGGTTTCATCAACCCCATAATTCTTAAGTTTTTACTTTCTATTGATAATCAGATGATTAAAAAATTGTTTTAACCATTTATAATTTGTGTAGCAAAAGAGAAATTTTTCGTAAATGAAAAGTTCCAGAAATTTATAATTCCCTAGAGAAAACAAAAACTACCAAAAAAATTTATTTTAAACATTGTAATACCAATCTTTAAATCAAACCAATTAAAATATACAAAAAGGTTAATTTTCTATCAAATAGTTTAATATTCTACCAATTGGTTAAATTTTTAAATAAATAGTTAAATTTTCATTCAAACTGTTAAATTTTTACTAAACTTGTTTAATTTCATCCAAAAATATTAATTTTCAACACAGCAGTATATTTGAAAGAAAATTAAATAATTTATAATCAGAATAATAAGTCTTGATATTTCAAGTAGAAATTTAAAATAAGCATTTCACTTTTCATTAAAAAATTTAAAAACTCAGTTTTCAACCAAAAATATGAATTTTCGACTATAAATTTAATTTTCACTTAAATTGTTAAAAAAAGAAGAATTTTCAACAAATTCGATGAATTTTGAACTGGAAGGGTAATTTTTGCAACCAGAAATAAAATTGTTTAATTTCCAACAAAAAAAAAAAAACTAATTCTGAACCAAAAATGAACCGAATTGGAAAAAAGTAAAGTTTTTAACTAAAGAGATGCATTTTTTACTAAAAAAAAATAATTAAAAAAAGTAGTAGGATTTTTAATAAAATCATTAAGAGAGTAATAGAAGTAATAGAGTAATAGAATTACAAATGAAAGTCGTTTGATATTTGGATCTTATGAGAAGTCGTACTTTTTGTAGTAGATAAGAAGCTTATCGAATGAAAAAATTCTGAAATAATTCTGACATGAATGTGTGGCAACGTCGCAATCGTCCCACGTGCTCTAATTTATGCGCGAATTTCGAATAACACGCGTGCGACGTTGCCAAACTTATGACTGTGACCGTGTGAGATAATAGAAAATTGTAGCGTTCTCTCAACTGACTTGCTACGTACCGAGGGTACTTTCTTAAATTTTCAAAAAACTAGTAAAATTTTTAACCAAAAGAGATGCGCTCCAAATTATAAATATAAAAGTAAACTTTTTAAGTGAAAAAATGAACTTTTACCTACAGCAGTTCGATTTTATTATTCAATCCTTTCAATCCTTTCTTACTTTAATCCCTGTTGCCAATCGTACTTTTTGGCGCAACCTCCTGCCCTTCAAATTGAAAAATTAGTTTATGCACGGTCCCTCTTTGCTAGTACAGTAATAATATTAATAGTAATACATCAGCAATGAATATTATTGCAATTAATAGTAATTAAAATCTTCAAAACAGAATTTTTTATTTTAATTTACAACAAGACTTTTCTAGTATTACGCAGCCGAATTGCTGCCATCGACCCTAGTCGTCGGCCGTTCTTTAATCCCATGAGACATAAAGTGCAAAACATAAAATAATATTTTGAATTTACTTCCATGATAAAATTACGCAATGCTTAGTATAATCAAAAATTCAATGCAAACTCGCCTATTTAAACGATCTTGAAACGTACACGTTCGATAATTTGAAGGTTGGAGCGACCATTACCACCACCGCGACCTTCAGGTTACTTTTTCTAAGCGACGTTCATTGGCTGCCCCGGCATGGTATCAGTGCGCGCTCTAAACAACTTTTTCAACTGCGCATGTGCCGCAGAGCCCGGGCCGATTTGAAATCAATAAACGTGTACTCAATTCAAAACAAAGAGGGCTTCCCGCTCTTCGGGGATCTTTTCAATTGGTCAGCCATAGTAATCCCATATTGGAAACACAATGAAAGGTCACACAATGAAAGGTCTGGTAGCGCATGACTGTAATTGCGCGCGCAACCAACTTCTCCAGTTCTGAACCCGAAATCTCGAAAATGCACGATTGCCGATCGGAAAACTTCGGCGGTCTTCTATTTATATCTCGACCTAAATTTGGTAGAAATTGAAGAAATTGGCGATTTTAATGTTTCGCATGATTCTTAATTTCTTATAACCGTCGATTTGGAGGTTATGTTTTTCAGGAGTAAAGAATATTGATTATAATAATAATAATAATAATAATTATCATTATTATTAGAAAAATATTATAATAATTTTGATTTAGTTCATCAATCGAACTAAATTAATTTATTGTCGACTTTAATTTTTCGCGCGATTCTTATGTATCATGCGCCTCGATTTTGATGTACATTTTTTCAGGTGCAGAATTAATTAATTAATAAATATAATTGCAGAAAATATGAAATTTTAAAGTTTTTTAAAATACTGGAGCTTTTGGAATCTGAAAGCTTGTGAATTATTTTATGGGTTCCAAATTTCATTTTTCAATTTGTTTAGTTTTTAGTGGAAAACATTATTATCATTATGTGGATATTATGCATTTATATTTAATGAAAAAGTTGAATTTAAAGTTTCTATATTGAGATATTTTTGGGGATAACTCAGACAAAGAAATATTATTTAACTTATCCTTGAATATTACTAAAATTCAGTCAAATTAAAAAGTTGAATTGCTTTTAAATTATTCAGTTTTTTAATGTGCACATCCTTTCATATTCAACAGTTTTAATTTAAAAAATTTCTTTTTTTTAACAGTTAAATTTGTAAGATTTAAAAAAATTATAATTTGGGTTATAATTTGTTTTTGTAATTTTTAAAATTTTTAATTAGAAATCTTTAAAATTTTAAGGTACATAGTTGAATCGCAAAAACTTTCTAAGTTGATAGTTTTTCTCCTTTTTTTTTTAAATACTGATCCTTTTAAATTCAAAAATTTTAATTGAAGAGTTTCTACATTTTTTATTAATTAAAGAGCTTAAAATCTATATTTTTTTTAAACTGAAGCTCTGGAATCTGAAAGTTTTCGAATTTCAGCTTTCAAATTTTTTAGTTTTCAGGCTTTGGGTCATCGAGAAAGTAGCCTTTAAAAAATTGATTTTCTGTGGGTATTACATACTAAAAACTAAATAATTTTGCTGAAAACTCCTTTTTTCTTTGTTTAAAATTAAGTTTTGTAACTACAAATTGAATTGTTCTAGATTTGGTTTGCAAATTTATATTTTTTATCCATAATAATCGCTGGGGGATTATATTGACCCTCAATAAAAAATGTTGTAAAAATGACTACAAAATTTTTGATAATTTAACATTATTTCTCTGTCACATGAAATTGGGTTAAATTTTATTTTTCGTATCAGCAGATAAATTAAAAAAATTAAAAATAAAGTTTAATAAAAATTAAATTTAATTACATGTGCATAACTAAAAAAAGAATTTTGTAAGAAGTTTTTGCATTGCAAAATTGATATTGCTTTCTCATAATTTTTGTACTTCGCTAAAATAAAACTATGTTTTAGGATTAATGCAAGATTTATCAATAAATATTAATAAAATTAAATCAAATTTTAATTTAAAATTTAGTCATTTTATAATTTCATATCTGAGATATTAATCAAAGAATAATGCTTCCAAATGCAAAACTGAGAATTAGTTACAATTCACCTGATCCTAAAGCCAACAACTTACATCAACAATTTCTACAAAAAATTATATTTTTGTTAGTTGAAAATTGATTGTTATAATTGAAAATTTAATTCTTCTATTTTTGTCTGAATATTGATATTTTTTAGATGAAAATTCATGTACTTTGTTGAAAATGAGTCTTTTTTACAGAAAATTATTCTTTCGGATGGAAAATTCAACTATTTGTTTAAAAACTCATATTTTTGGTTGAAGATTCTGCATTTTAGTTTTAAAAACTTCCTTTCTCAGGCTCAAAATTTATCTTCTTGATTTAAAAACTCAACTAAAAAGTGTTTAAAATGTATTAAGAAACAAAATTTTTGAATTAATATGACTAATCTTTTAGGGGTTTGGATCGTTTTATACCTACAAAAATTTAGAAATTGGAATATTGTAGCAAACCTGAGTAAGGCACTGTTTAATGCGAATAATAGGTTTTCCATTATTTTGACTTATTTTATTATTTAAATTTAGCGCCCTTTTCAATTTGAAGCGATACATTTTCCCGGGAAATTTAAATAATGTAATTATCATTAATAAAGATAGAAAATACGATTTCTAAAAATCTAATTCAAAATGCTTATAAATGCTCCTTAAATTCCCAAACCACATAAACGTCGAGCATATTCTCGAGAATATTCTCGTGCTCGTGAGACTTTCTCCAAACACTTAAACTCTAGAATACTAAGGCCACTCTGTAAGTGGGATTATCTGTCTCAACTTCGCTGAGAGAGAAGGAGACAGAACGCCTCCGGTACTCTTTTCTGTCTTTGTCGCACATCGACGTTTGAGCTTGGAGAGTCGGGAGTGGCATAAGAGTGGGGTGACTGGTCGGGTCTTTCTGATTCTCTTTCTCTCTACGCGGGGACGGTTCCCAAGCTGGCTTGTCGCCTCTACATGTATTAACTCTATGGAGTGAACGCACTGTGGATCACTGGTGAGCCACTGAAGTTAAGAAGAGCGTACAAGGACTGTGGCGAGAGGTGACGAAACTGCGTATTTTTATTTGCATTCATTTTATCATTTATTTGTATTTTCATACACATATTCGGAAGTTTAAAGTTGTTATACGTTTCGTAAAATGTTGACAAATGTATGAAACTTAGATTAAATTTGTAACTCAATTTTCCTGCATTGATCATCATTTTACGAATCATTTAGCAAGAATGAACTTTCCAAAGATGTTTTATAAAATAAGGACAGCAATTTCCAATTACTAATTCCAAAATAATAAAATTTTATGTTTCTTATTTTATTATTCAGGCAGCTGTCCAGAGGTCCCTCAGCTGCGTTAGGGGAATCTTGGTAGTGGGGGTAGAGCAAGCCCACGGGGGTGAAGCTAGCATAGGAACTTCCGGTAACAAATCTGACTTCCGTGCCAGGCCGATCTAGGGTTCTTTCTTATTCTTAGTTTAAAGTTATTCAGTTTGTCATTCTAGCGGATTTCCAAATTATTAATGTGCCAGTACTGAATCTGGAGAAGGTTGTTCAAGATGGCGGAAAAAGGCCGGGGCCTGAAAGGTAAGATTCAATAAAGTAATATATAATCTATATTCACAGGTTTTCTTGCACTGACTTACGTCAGTCAAGAAACGCTGTAATAGTAATGACTTCTTCTGCAATGGATGAGACCGATGGGACGGTGCCTATGAATGGGAAGGCGCTTCCTGCGAGATGGCGTTGCACTTGGTTCGGTTCGCCACTGACATTATGATAGCAATTTCTAAGTCGAAACGTAATATTAATATTTATAAGAGCATAATGGGAAATTAGCTTTATTTAAATAGTTCGGGCTTTGTCACTCGCACAAGTCAAAATGGCAACAATCGAGAGTATTTAATAATAATAAAAGGTATTAATAATTATTAAAAAGATAAATATAAGTATTAAGAAAAAAATTTAAATTTTGGAAATCCCGCTCGCATGCTCGCTTTTTGAATTTAGTTCTGCCAGGAGGCACTCACGGCGCATCGGTCGCTCCATAAGCAGCCATATTGCCAAAATTTGTTTCCACTATTTAACACGTACCTTCACCCCCGTGAGCAAGCCGGTGAATAGCCTTTCTGTCTAACTTATTCCTTGTAGCAAAATGTTGCACACCCATAAATTAAAGCTACTACAGCTGAGTTCAGTATAATATACTGAATAATGTATGGATGCTTATAACACTTTAAATTAAACATTTATTCTTTTTTTTAATTTAAAAATTTTTTAATTTATAAAATACTAAGTGCTAAATGAAAAATGTTTCATATTCTGTATTGCAGTCCTCTGGCCAGGGTCGGTGGCAGCAGGTCGGCTGCGTGGGGGACCCGCGTGGTATATTTGAGCCATTAGTCGATAATTATCACTTCGGTGATAATGTTTTACTAAAGTTCCATTTCATTGAATTGGAAGGGTATTAAACTATTATAGACAAGCTACGAAGAAATTAAATTAATTTTCTCACCTTTCTCTTCGATCTGACCATCCTCTGGTCTCTCGTATTTTCTGCCTCCCCGGGTGGTCGCTTGCCCCACACCATGATGGCAATTCTGGTGTATGTAAACATCAGAACCAGAAGTGGTACCAGATATTGCAGGACCAGCAAGGCGATAGAGTAATAATACCTGCAATAACACCTGGATCATCAGAGATAAGAAGGACATATTCCTGTTGGTAAATTTCCGACTAATATTTTATACCAACAAATTACATGACGCCCGAAATTCATGATCCGTTCTGATATAAAATTTGAAATGTTGAACCGTTTTAACAGTCAAGCTTTAAAAATGTTACCTGTTTAAACTTTTCACCGTTTCCAATTGATTTTTTTTTAAGTGGAAGTAACTTCCATTCAGAAACAATTTTTTTTGTTAATAAGTGATTGGAAAATTACCTTTATTTTCTAAAATAAGTTTTCAATTTTCTGATTTAATATTTAAAAAATATTAAGAATGGACTTAAATGTTTGTTTAAAATATTATTCTTCAGTCAATAAATTACTAAAACTTTTATTTGAAGCTTTTTTTGTTGAAAATTAATTTCTTTTGGCAGAATATTTAACTGTGTTAGATACAGATTTATAACATAAGTAATTTAGAGGAACCTGTATTATCATCAGAGGAAGTTACTATCAATTAGTGTAGATGTCATTCCACAATCTTTGAAAATAGTAATCAAAACTATCGATCAAGTTAATTCTTCAAATAACGGAAAATACTTTACGTCTTTTTTGACTAGATTAAAAATAAAATTTTAAAATTATATTTTTCTAAAAAAAGATCTTCTCACTTTGCTCCACTGGGAATCGAACCCCCAAACTTCCGATTGCTGGTCGGGTGCTTTTCCAATGAAGCTATTTGAGAGATGGAAAGAAAAATCCTTTTTTTATAAATGAATGAATGACATCTACACTATACGATAGTAACTACCTCTGATGGTAATACAGATTCCTTTAAATAAATCGTATCGTAAATGTAACACAGGGCTTGATATAACGTATATTTCTGAAAAATGGTTTTTCTCGATCACTTTAATAGCTAATTGGAAACGCGCCCAACCGGTAATCGGAAGTTCTCTGGTTCGATTCCCAGTGAAGCAAAGTGAGAAGATCTTTTTCAGAAAAGTATAATTTCATAACATTAGTTGAAAATTAACCTCTGAACAGGAAAGTCCAACTATTTTTTGCTAAGCTAATTATTTTTAGTTGAATAGTGTATTACTATATTTTTGATTGAGAATTGATCTTTTTTGGTTAACCACTTTATTATTTGGTTCTTTTGTTTATTATTGTAATATTTCATTTTTAAATTTAATTATTTTGATTAAAATGCTACAATTGTATTAATAAGCCAATCTTTTTGGTTAAAAATATTGAACAACGAAGTTACATTTTTTTTCTTCCTGAAATGAAAAATGGTTTTTAGTTGGGAATTATTTTCTTTGGGTACAATATTGATGTTTTTGGTTAAAAATGCAACTGAGTGCAAATTTAATTAATTTGATGAAAACTCAATAATTCAATTAAAAAGTTATCCATAGTTCTTAAAAATCCGACTAGTTTGTTAAAAAAATAATCTTTTCGGGTTAAAAATTTATTTCCTCTTAATGGAAAAATCTTTCTTGGTTTGAAAATTCAACTCTTTTGATTGAGATTTTATCTTTGTTGGTTCAAATTCAAATGTTTTATTAAAAAATAATTTTTTTTGTGAACAATTCAACAAATTAGTTAAAATTTGTTCTTTTCTTGATTAAAAAATCTTTCTTGGTAGGAAATTCAAGTACTTTCACAAATATTAACATAAAGATTTCGAAAATCTTAAAAATATTTAGCATCAATTTCCAAAGATTTCAAAAATATTTCACAAAGATTTCGGATAGATTTAAAAGATTTCACAAAGATTTTATTAATTTCACAAATATTAACAAAAATATTTCTTGAAGATTTCTCAAGATTTCAAAAAGATTTCACAAATATTTCAATGCTTTTTCAAATATTGCCAATTTTTAAATATTTTGAAAAGATTCCAGAAATTTTTCTTAAAAAATTCAATGATTTCCCAAGGATTTCAATTATTTCGCAAGGATTTAGAAATTAAAAGGTTACATTAGGAATGAAAAGGAATTAAAAGATTTTAGAGACATAAATTATTTCACAAAGATTTCCTATAGATTTCAAAGATTGCCTAAAGATTTGAATGATATTCCAAAGGTTTCTCAAAGATTTTAATAATGTTACAAATATTAATTAATATTTTTATCATGCCGCAGTGTTCAATGATTTCTTAAAGATTCCACAAAAATAATAGATTTGATGCTTTCACGATGATTCATTATGATAAAGTAGATATTTCGGGTTTCAATCGTGTACAAAA
>JAAAKG020133204.1:0-14246 GCA_010014905.2 Druon quercuslanigerum
AATGAGATTTTAAACAATTTTGATAAAAAATTAATTGCTATTTAATATTTTTATCGATATAAACCTTTTATTGGTTTAAAAATTTTGATGCTACAAATTTAAAATATTCAAACAATTAAAAATAATTAATTTTTAAAACAATTCTTATAAAATATTAATATATTAATAATTAATAAATTAATAAATATTAATATACGAAATTCATATTTACTGTATTTACGATTGGGATACGTATTTCAATAATTTGTAGGTTTAGGGTGAAGTAGACCATTAATGGATGAGCCGAGGCCACACGCTCACCATAAAATAAGTATTTTATGACATACAATTCATTTCTGGTTTTTGATAAAAATCTGGTTGATATAAAAACTAAAATTTAACGGTTTTCAAAAGGTCGCATTCGGAATCTATTAGCAACAATTGTTGTAATTTTCAGCGATAAGAAACAATGTTTAGGGCCTGAAACAAGTTCATGAAAATCATAGTTTTAAGCAAAAAGAGCCATTTTTCAGACTTTAAAAATATAGGTACCTAATAAAATATATTATACATTATGATATATTTTATGTTGAAAGAGTTTAAAGAAAAACTATTTTAATTTACATCATATCAAGTTAACACTTTTGCCGGGCGTCCCGCGAAGTCTAAAGTGCTTTTTCTAATTATAAACAATAAACATCATTTTTTTATTTAAATAAATTGGCAATTAATAACGAATATAATTTAGCAGATTTAAAGGAAACTAAATGGAAAATTATATTAGAAGGTTTTAAGGCTGGTAGAGGAGCACTCAATAATTTAATACACCATAATTTGACTTTCAGTTTAGTGTCAAAACTCAGGACCGCCTTAAACCGTTTCCAATTCAGACGCACGAAACAGCGCACTTTAAATGAGTTCTGGGAAAGCCAAAAGCGAGCAGACGAAAAGGGAGAGTTTGGTATATGTAGGAATATACTTTTCCTCACAACAGATTTCTGTGCCAGTTGATTGTGTTCTCACCCATGAAGTTTCTGATAAAAAAAATCGTATATTCGCATTCTTAACCAAAATTTTCACTTTTTTATTCAAAAGAATTTAAAAAATATGGTCCCATTTTCACAATTACAGGTCACGCAAGGACCGCGAGTTTTGTAAAGTTAGAGGACTTTTTATTTGTTCACAGTTTGTACCTTTTTTAATTTTAAAAATATATAATCAGCTTTTTATTTATTTATTTATTTCTTTTTACACTTGGTGATACGCATTTGAGAATATATTCGTAAAGGCCAAAGGAGCTACCGTAAAGGTAGGGTATGGAATTTGTGATAACTAAAGTGCATTGTAAAACTTTATTAACGCTGTGAGTAGGTTGTGGTTTACACACGAAATATCCTATAATTGTTTGACATTAGTCCCGTGGAGGCTAGTGGACATTGCTCAATATCTTCAATGGTTAATCCTTCAACCGCGCTGCTATTCATGTTTATTTTCACTCGTTCGTGGATTCCAAACATATTTATATGTATTGGACGAAAAATCTTGGTTCTGTTTGCTCTTTTTTCTAATATTGCATAGACGTCGCCATTGGACGTTGATAATACAATCTGTTCTCCAGTTGGCATTGGATAAAAAATACCAGTTTTTGTTCTCAATCCAATTGGTATATCCGGAGGAAAAACATATCTTCGGAGTTCAAATATCCGATGCGGATTTTTGTGGGGAATAAGTCGAATAAATGCCAGTTCTTCAAATTTAAAGCCAAGTACGTTGGGAAAAGTTTGCCTGAGAGTAAGAGACTTAGGCATTTCACGCAAAGGTCGTTCGCTAGTTGCAGAACGAGCCGTGTTTGGACAAGGTCTGTCTGAAGAACAAGAAGAAGAAGGTTCAAAGCGACGAAAACCAGAATTAGGGTCACCATCAGGCAAATCCTTCAACTGTGGACGTAATACTGAAACAAGAAATACAGGATTACATCTTTATTTTAAGTACCTAAATAATCGTATGCTGGTACATGAAAAGTTATAAATGAGCTTGTAATTGTGGAACCCAATTCCATAAAACCTATAATTTGGTCTCCTTCAACGGCTTTAGAAAAAAACTTTAAACAAATAATTGTATTATAGATGATGGTATGAATTGGTATGATGAGATAGTAAAACAAAATTTAATTTCAGAGCAGAATTATTTAAATCATTATCTACGTAAGCTTTAAACTTTTCCATACGAAATAAAATCCTTCCACTTTCTTTTTGGACATAGTACGATGTCTTCAAAAAAAAAACTTAAAATTAATTTAAAATAAAGTGAAAGCTACGTCATTTTTAAATTTCTCTGATATATTATTGTAGGTATTCAGAAGTCAATTTGTTCATAAACTGAAATTTTTTACAGTACCCTCCAACCTATCAAGAAAGTGTCGGAGTAGGATTCGCGTTACGCGAGTTTCCCCAACACAATAACAATATTGTATTTTTTATTTAAAAGTTAAGGAAACAAGCAGCGAAAGAACATTGATAGGATCTTATGCTTATTTTACATAAAGGTTTTCAAATTGTCTTGGTTTGTTACTGCTTATATAAAAAAATAATTAAAAATTTCAGAACTCTGGATAGGTATGTAAGTGATACTTTACCAACTAATTGGTACTAAATTTGTGCTTTTCTAGAACTAATAGCCATGTATTAATTGAAGCTATCTTATCAAATATTTTACGTTGAGTGTCAGCAGTTTTTTAATAAAAGAAATGTACGTTAAAAGACACACAAAAAAATTCAAGTGCCATAAACATTAAGAATTACATTTTAAATCTTCCAAAGTGCATTTAAAAAAACTTTTAATTAAAAATGTGTGGTCACAAATGGAAAATTTGGTACCTAAAACATTTTAAAATCACGCATTGTGAACTTAACGGTGTAATGATACCAACATTCAATAAGTAAACTTTAACGTACAGATATAAAAATGACTCTGTGCATAAATTCAGGGTAAACAAGAAGACTGAGCGTAAAGACCAGATCTGACTAACACGCGCGTTTTTAAAAATTTACTAACGGTGTGAAGAATTGTGTTATACATACGTAATACTGCATAATTCTTTGCGACTAGATCGTGGTTGTGTACTGGACATTCCGCGATTTCTTCTGCGGTTAATTCTTCAACTGCGCCGCTATTCATGTTTATTTTTACCCGTTGTGGCAACTCAACACTAGGTGTATATATTGCACGAAGAAACGTGTGCTTGTTTAGTCTTTTTTCCAATATTGCGCAGACGTCGCCATTGGATGTTGATAATACAATTTGTTCTTCGGTTGGCATGGGATTTAGGACATGATTTCTTGTTCTCAATCGAATTGGTTTATCTTGAGGAAAAACGTATCTTCGGAGTTCGAATTCTCGATTTGTATCGCCACGAGGAATAAGTCGAATAAGTGCAAGATCTTCAAATCTAAATCCAAGTACGGTGGGAAATCTTTGCTTGAGAGTAGGAGACCTGGACCTATCACGAAGAGGTGACTCGGCAGGTGGTGACGACCTGGCTGAATGATGAGTGTTGGAAGACGATCCACATCGATTAACACCAAGATTAGGGTCAACACGAGTCGAACGTTTGGACTGTGAAGTTAATTCTGAAATAAGAAATAAGGATTAAATTTTTTTGTTTTATGTATACATCTTTTTTTTTTTAAAAAAAAGGTGTAGTTTTTGTCATTTTCGTTGTGATCGCAATTGATATGCAAATAAAATTTTTTTATTTTTATTTCATTTGTAAAAATGATTGATAGCAGCAGACTTTTCTTACTCCAAGTCCGATGAAAGCGATACATGGAAATGGTTTTCCTGAAATTAGGGCCAGATTTATACTTTTTCTGTGTTTTTTAAATGTTAAAAATTCTGAAAAAAGAAATACGGGATTACATTTTTGTTATAAATATAGAAAAAATTGTTTGTTGGTACCCCACTAGTTATATATGTCGTCGCAATGGAGGGCGCAACTCTATAAACCCCTATGATTTTTTTTCGTTTTATTTTCAGGGTGTCCAGCGTCTTTTGAATCTCTGAAAACCTGAAAAAATCCTTCAATTGGTTTTTCCTGTATAAAGCCTGGAAAAGTCCTTGAATAATACCCATGGCACTAGAATTGTTATTCCTTCAAAAAAACAGTTTTATGAACTTGTATTTTGCTCTACCGCGACGCATAATAATCTTCAAATTCATAGATGGCGCAAATGCTAAAATGACTTCAAAATTAACCAATCAGCAGCGGAACTGCGATGCTATAAACCGAACGAATCTTTCTTTCTGCCAGATAAGATAGAAAACGTGTTGCGATAAAAATTCAGACATTTTCGTCGCACTTCTATTCTTATTATTATTGAATTATTTATATTTATTTATATTATTTAAATACATATTATTGAGTATATTTAAATTTTCTAAATATTTATTGAATCGTTGATTTTAATCAGCATTGTAATGCTGAAGTTTTTTTGTAATTCATAAAAAAATTATATAAGTTACAAATGATTTGGAAAAGTCTCACAGAGCACTCACGAGCTTGCCCAAACAAATCTGGAAACTAGTACGTAGTTTCGTCTTTACTTGGCCCGCACACACTCTCATCCACACGTTCGGTGCGTATGTGCACGCGTATGTGTGGTTCGAGTTCGTCGGATGAGTGGCTAGAAGTTTTATCATACCTATATTGTTCTGCCTCGATAGCTGCGCGTGTTTACGCACTCATAGTTTGTTTAGAAACTCAAACTCAAAACCTAGCTAACAGTTCGTGCTTTTTTAACGAATAGATTTTTTCCGCGTAGAAATTTTTGATTTTGCTGCAAAACTGTAAAAACAATTGATAGCAGAAGATGTTTCGTACCTCAAGGCAGAAGCAAACGATACCTTGTGTTAGTGTACCTTTCACACTGCCTAGGTTAATTTTTTCACAGAGAAATGATACCCTGAAATTAGTGTTAGATTTAAACCTTTTACTATATTGCTCTGTATTCTGTATTGCAAGCTCATGGACTTTAAGCGAATTTTTATTGACAAAAAACGTGCGGCGATTGCATCGTCAGCTACAGATCATTTCAAAGAATGTCGACGTCACAACTGAATAGAGAAGCCGAGCGCGCCTATGTACGTCTTAATTGTTTAAGTTTACAAGGTGTCCCACATCCTGTGGGACAGCGGGCAATGGTGGATAAACGACAAAAGATAACACAAAATTAAAAATACAAGAATGTCGTGCACACATTTGTTTAAAAACTACAGAGCAAGAAAGTTCCGCGTAGGTGTGATGCCGCGCTTAGTGTGAGGGCCGCTTTCGCTGGGACACCGCCAACCTCCCTGGCTCCATAGACGTATAAAGTATAGACCGCCAGTCTCTTTGATCCGCCGACGCTCCTATTTAGAGAGAGAGAGAGAGAATGATTTTTGTGGGTACTTCTTTCTCTTTCTACTGGGGTCATGTGGGCTGTTGAGAGGGGAGCACGCCAACAGTCGACTCGCGCACGTGACCTCAGTAGAAAAAGAAAGAAGTACTCAGTAGAAAGAGAAAGAAGTACTCACTAAAATCGATATCCCTCTCTCTTTCTCTCTCTCGCTCTCTCTCTCTCTCTCTCTCTCTCTCTCTCTCTCTAAACAGAAGCGTCGGCGGATTAAAGAGATTCAAACGAAAACTATTTCCAATTGCAAATTGCAATCTCTAAAATCGGGAGAGCACCATCAAACTACAGTTTCAGTAACCATTATTTATTCACTGCCAACATTTCAAATCAATTTTTTTAAATTTTTTTTAAATGAAAAGTTTTTGGTAAGCCTAAAAGCTTCAGAGCTTCCTGCTTAAAACCTGCTTAAAAATTGCGGTTGTGCCCCCCCTTCGCCATCCAATTTTAACTTCTCCTAACCCCCTCAAAATCTTAATATCTACCTGGAAGCCCAAAGAATACGTCTACAAAATTTGATGCTCATTGTCAAAAGCTGGATTTTCGCAAAATTAGTCGCTCGACTATCGTATCTGAAAATGTATACGTGCAGCTCAGAGCACTATTTCGTCATACTGTTGTTTCAAGTATAAAAACTGCGTAAGGCGGTCTTGATTTTTAAAATAAAAAAAGGATTTTAGTCTGTGCCGATTAGACTAAACGCCATGCAGAATTGGTTCTTCACACGTGAAGAACATGCTCTTTAAATCACAAAACTGTTGATTTGCTTCAAGCTCAAACGGATACTTGCCTAAATAATAAATAAGTTACATTGTTATATTCACCAATAGAATTTAGGACAACAGCGCAGCAGAAGAGCAGAGTACAGACAATCCTCATCTTTTCAATTTCACCATATAATGCAAGAATTTTAACGAATGAATATTCTACTGTTTCATTGGGTTACACAATCTATACTATAGTCTTTATCTTTTAGATCTCAGGCATCAACTTTGTCCTTCTGAGATATCTGCATCTGATAAGAGTCAGTTTAAACAAAAATAATTTGATTATACATTCCTTCAAAAATTTCAATCACTACTAAAACATGCTGAAATTTCAAGTTATGTCATTCAAATAATTTGTTAAAAATATATACACCAGATTTCAAGCTTTTCAAATAGATGACAAAGAGTATCATAAAATTTTATAAGTTTTCAAATATTATTAAAGATTTCTTATGCTTCAAAGAAATTTTAGATTAATTATTAGGAGTTGCTAATAACTGAAAGGATTCTTGAAGATTTGAATAACTCAGAAAAAACTCTTCTAAAGTTATCATTATTAAAAACTTAGATAAATTATACCGCAACAAAAATTTATAAAACTACTTATTCATTATTATTATATTTTTCACTTGCCACTAAGATCATTTTCAAATTTGTTATTTAATTTGATATCATTTCATTTTTTCGGTTGCTTCTTTTGTTTTTAAGTTAAGTATGACATTTTTCAAAATCAGAAATGATGCTTGTGCGTAAATTACCGTTTCTTTGGAGCTACGAGAGAAACATCAAATTCTTCAAAAACCTGTTTTGACCATCGTTTATCGTTTTACCCATAAAAATTTTCTATTTTTCATATAAAAAAATTTAGATGTAAAAAGAAGCTGAAATTCGTAATAAACAAGTGAAAAATAACCATTTGTTGTAATTTTTTGCGCTTAAATATAATTTTTTAAATTTATGTGAGTTAATAAAAATATAGAAATATGTTTATTTTTAATTTATTATAAAAATGCCATTTTGATTGGTGTCTAAAAATAAAGTGATTTGTACTTATGTAAAATATCAATCATTATCCACATAATTATTACATTTTTTGTCCCCTTGAATTTTAAAAATAAAACTTAAATATAAAAATAAAATAATTTAATAAATTAATGTAATAATTAAGTGCCAGAAACGTAATAAATGAAGTCTGATAGAAAATTTGTGACAAGTTTAAAAATCCAAATTTAAGTATATCCTGATGCATAGTTCAACTGTAAATACCTTGGAAATGTATCTGAATTTTTTTTTATATTAACAAAATAGATTGACTGCACATTTAGCCAACAAATTATATTAATTCTTAATAATAGATTTAATGTTTTCGCGATGATTTATTATAATAAAAGAGATATTTCGGGTTTTAATCGTGTAAAAAACTACAAATTTTGCCGACGTTTCTTGAAAATTGCAGTTTACTTCTTTAAGGTTGCCTGAAACTGAGGTATCAGGTTATGTTTTCTTGGCAAAATATTGTGCGTTTTTGCGATGACGGTTGTTTTATCAAATAAAATTTTATGCCCTATTTCGATATGATGTTCAGCTAGTGCTGATCGCGTTTTAGCCTGACTTTACTCTCATGTTCCTTTATACGTTGGCTCACCGTTCTCCCTGTTTCTCCAATATAGACTTTGCCACAAACAAGGAATTTTATATACTCGTGGATTACTGAGAGGCGCATTTTTGTCTTTATGGTTGTTTAGAAGTTTTCCAATTTTCGCAGGCGGTTTAAATATGGTTTAGGTGTTGTGTTTGTTGAGAATTCTTTCTACTTGTTCTCTGACAGCTTAGATATAGGGTAGGACGGTGGTCGTTTGTGTCTCTCATTCTTTATTAGGTTGTTTTGAATTGTTTTCTTTTGTGTATTTTCTTATTTCTTTATCAATTTTTTTTGATTGTTTACATGTTCTGTATTAGGATTTGTTTAACGTTCTGTCATTCCTTTTGTAAATTACATATACCTGTTATGGAGACAGCTCTGTATACACGGGAGTTGATGACCGATTGTTTTTGAGGTGGGTAATGGTGAGAGGAGGCATGCTGGTACCTGTTTGTATGGCTGGGCTTTCTGTAAACTTCATATTCCAATGTATTGTCCGATTCTTTCTAAACTAGTACGTCCAAGAAACACAATTTTCCGTCTTGATCAATTTCAATGGCAAATTGGATATTAGGATATAATTCATTGATGAAGTCAAAAAACTTATTGAGTTCATTTAGTCCATGTCGCTAGATGACAAAAGTGTCGTCCACGTAACGGAACAGTTTTTTAAATATATTCAAGTAAGTGTTTTAAAACGCATGATGCTTATAAAAATCCAGCTTGTGTCAATTAGCACTTATTTTTCAAACATATACTTTAGGCTTACAGACAGGTCGTACGTGTATGGGGGGAAGATGGAAAGGGTGGGGGCGCTTTAAATTATATAAAAAAATAATGAGTGGATAAAGAGGCGAGGGGCACAGAGTAGAGGTTATATCGCAGTTTTTACTCATTTTTTTTTAAGTTGTGTTAAAATTTCACGACTGATTTCAAAATTCTAAAAACTGGATTTGATTGCTCAAGTATAATTTTTATAATTAAAAACAAGAAAAAAATGTAAGGAACTTTGCATGATATACAAAATTTGACTTTTAAACCCGTAGTTCATTCATAAGTTAGGATATTATCAAGTATGAGAAAATTTTCATAATGTATTTTACATGTTTTTTATAACTTCATACAACTTTTATAGAATTTCCGTTTGTTTTCGATGCACATATAATATTAATTAGAGTATTAGGCTCGAAGCGCGGCGGAGACACTGCCGCCATAGGGTAGGACTAGTGTATCAAAAAGTATAATTTAATTTATTCATTGTTTGTATTTAAAATAAAGAAATATATTTCTGTCATTAAAATAAGATTGTATGTGTGTGTTTTTTCTAATTTTAAACAATAAATATAATTTTACTGATGCACACTCCTGAAAAAAATAAGAATCCAACGAATAAATTGGGAACACAACGAACAAAAAAATAAAAAAATGCTCCTTTTGGAATGTGAAAAAATTTAAAAAAAATTTTTTTTAGACTAAAATAAAAAAGAGAAAAGAAAAATGAGAAGGAAACCAAACACATCCTCTTCTTTCTTTTTTTCATTCTGTCTTGTTTACCGGTGCTCTCTCTTTGATAAATGTGAATCAAAATGGAGACAAATCAAAGAAATAACCCTTTTTCCGCTGCTGTCAATGTGTATCTGTTTCAATTTTTCCATCCTTGATAAGAGTGCTGTTTGAGTGCCGAAAGGTTAGTGATGTTATTTTTTGTTTTATTTTTTTTATTTTCTATGCTTTTCGATTGTAACCTGATAATAATAAAAATAAAAAGGGCTAACGAAAGAAAAAAAGAGGAAAGGGGATATTGTTCGCTGCCTTCTCATCCCCCCTTTTTTATTTATATCTACAAAAATTTTATTTTTTTATTTTTTTAGATTGCCATAGGAGCATTTTTTGTTTTTTTGTCCGTTGTGGTCTAAATTTGGTCGTTCGATTTTTTTTTTAGGATTTTGCATCAATTTCATTACTGACCGTTGATTGGGATGACTTGGAGAGGAGAGATAAAGAATGTAATAGACCGGACTCTCGCCTTCAGTCCAGTGTAAAAAGTCAAGGCCGCATGAACTTTACGAATTAAAATGCAGGATACTCCGCACTTTATTCGACGGAGAACTCGCACATTGAGGCCCGTTCAAAGCGACATTCACATACGCTCTTGACATTCTCCTCTACGAAACTGATAAAAACTAGGAGTTCTTGGAAGGTCGAAAACAGGGGGACTAAAGCAAGAGTTCAGTATATCTAGAAGCGTATTTTTTCCTAAATTAGCCTTCTTTACTTATGGATTGTGTTCTCATCCAATAAAAACTTGAAGGTATAATGGAATATTCACAATTTGAAACAGAAATATCAGTTGTTTATTTAAGACGCATTAAAGAAATATCGTCTTATTCTTACAAATGTAGCTTACAAGTGAGCCAACAGATTTTATATACTAAAGATTTTTTATTTATTTTTTTTACCTATTTTACTTTCGAAAAATACAATAAATAGTGGT
Organism: Druon quercuslanigerum; assembly: GCA_010014905.2. Classification (NCBI taxonomy): domain Eukaryota; kingdom Metazoa; phylum Arthropoda; class Insecta; order Hymenoptera; family Cynipidae; genus Druon; species Druon quercuslanigerum. Next base: position 10,330 of record JAAAKG020133204.1, read on the forward strand.
ACGTAATTTGTGATATTTAAAGTAACTTAACATATTAGTTCTAACACATTTTTGAAATGTAAATAAATTGAATTTTATGTGTATGAAATTATTTTTCGACTTCAATTTTAAAACATCTATCCATAAATGCAGGGAAATTGTAATGCCTGAGCTCAAAGTGCTAGATCTATCTGACGCGCGCTTTTAAAAATATGTGAACGCTGTGAAGTTGTGGTTTACACACGGAATACTTTGTAACTCTTTGTGATTGATTGCATGGCGAATACTGGGCATTTTGCGAAATCTTCTGTTGGTAATCCTTCAACCATGCCGCTATTTATGTTTATTTTCACTCTTGCTATGATCCCATAAATAGATGTATACATTGCACGAAGAATTGTGTTTCTGCTTGCTCTTTTTTCTAATATTGCACAGACGTCGCCATCGGGCGTTGATAACACAATTTGTTCTCCGGTCGGCATTGGATCAAGGACATGAGTATTTTTCCTCAATCCAATTGGTATTTCGGGAGGAAAAACGTATCGCCGCAGTTCATATACCTGATTCGGATAGTTGTGGGGAACAAGTCGAATAAATTCCAGCTCTTCAAATCTATATCCAAATATGGTGGCAAAGTTTTGACTGAGAATCGGAGACTTGGACCTGTCGCGAAGAGGTGCTTCAACAGTTTGTGGAGACCTGGCAGAAGAACGAGGCGTGGAAAGAGATTGAGTCGTGTTTGGAGAATGTCTGCCAGCAGAAGAGGAAGAAGGTCCAAAGCGATGAACACCAGAATCAGAGTCACCATCAGGCAATCCTGAAACAAGTAGTACAGGATTACATTTTTTTCTGAAGTCTGTACAAAATTATCTGTTTTGCAAATTTGTAAATGAGGTTGTAGTTTTGTGGCACAAAAAATGAGCTTCTATGTAATAAACTTTAATAATTTTCTAAAATCTGATAAGAAGAGACAGTAAGAGAAAATTTAATTGAAAAAAACATTATTTAAATGATGAGCACATTTGATAAGAATTAAATAAATTTTTTCTTTGACACTAATTGTAAATATGAGTAGGAATATGAGTAAAAGAAGTCAAGTTAAAATTTAAAAAGATTATAAAGACTTGTTTTTTCATCACCCAAGATGTTGTTTCTTAATGAAGGAGCCTATTTCATGTTTTTGAGTTTCCTGTATGACACGATTTTTAAAAATTGACTAACTATTTACATGATGTTTGACTACAAAATTGAATTTTTTTTACATGGAAATAAGCACAGGTATTTGATTTCCTTATATTTTTTTAGCTTGTTTGTAATGAAATGTTAAAAATGATTGTCATTTATATATATTAAATCATTTATAAATAAATTTTATCCTAAACCAAAATTACTCAAAGTACCCTCCCACCTATCGCGAAAGTCTGTAAATGGGATTCACGTTAAGTGATTTCCCAACACATTAAGAATCTCTTATTTTCAGTTTGAAAGTTGAGAAAGTAAGTAGTAGAGAACATTAAACGGTTATTCTGCTTATTTTACATAGATAGTTCTGAAATATTCTTACTTTGGCACAACTTGTATAATAAAAATAATTAAAAATCTAAGAACTCTGGATAGGCATGTAAATGTTTCCCTACCAAATAATGTGTACTGAATTTGTATTTTCCTAGAAATAATAGCGATTTCTTAATTGGCCCTTTCTTATCGAATACTTCACATTAAGGGTCAACAATTGTTTCATTAAAAAAAGAAATATGTATTGCGTGATAGATCGTATCGTATCGTGCGTATCTCTAAGATAGAGCATCACGCATTGTAAATTCAATGGTTTCATTATCAGAAAATTTAACAAGTGAGCAATACATACACAAGTGTAAATCACACCTATTTTATAAAGCACAATATCTAGTTAGATAAAAATTGTGACATTTAATGTAATTTTATAGAATATTTTTGAAAAAATTTGTAAAATGTGGGAAAATTTAATTAAAAATATATAATTTTATTTTCTATTTTAGTAACGGTATGAGAAATTCTGGTGAACGTACGTAATATTGCATAACTCTTTGCAATTAGTTCTCGGCAGGGGACTGGACATTCCGTGATTTCTTCATCGGTCAGTTCTTCAACCGCGCCGCTATACATGTTTATTTTTACCCGTCTTGGAAATTTAGAACCAGGTTCAAATATTCCACGAAGAACCGTAGTTCTACGTTGTGTTTTTTCTAATATTGCATAAATGTCCCCCGTGGACGTTGATAATACAATTTGTTCTCCGGTTGGTATGGGATTTAGGTCAAGATTTCTTGATTTCAATCGAAATGGGGTATCTTGAGGAAAAACGTATCTTCGGAGTTCGAATGTTCGATTTGTATCGCCGTGGGGGATAAGTCGAATACGTGCAAGATCTTCAAATCTGAATCCAAGTACGGTGGGGAAAGTTTGCTTGAGAGTAGGAGACCTGGACCTATCACGAAGAGGTGACTTGGCAGGTGGTGACGAACTGGCTGAATGATAAGTGTTGGAAGACGATCCACATCGATTAACACCAAGATAAGGGTCACCACGAGGCGAACGTTTGGACTGTAAAGTTAATTCTGAAACAAGAAATAAAGGATTAAAATTATGTTACATGTATCCAAACGATTGTGTGTTAGTACATCACGAGTTATAAACCAGGTTCTAATTGATGGGCCCATTTCCAAAAATGTCTATATGTTTTTCTCTTTTTATACGTATTACTCTTTTTACATCGTACTCTTTTTATAGTGCAATGTCATTTTTAAAGAGTAGATATCTTTTTATAGAAAAATAAATAATACATCTTTTTTTTGACAAGAAAGTTGTAGCTTCTGCTCTTTTCGCTGTTATCGCAATTGGTATGCAAATAGAAATTTTGTTTTTTCTGCAAATCTGTAAAAACAATTGATAGCAGCAGACGTTTCTTACTTAAAGTCCGAAGAAAGCGATACCTTGTGTCAGTGTTCCTTTCATACTGCGAAGGTAATTTTTTGCATGGAAATTGTATCCACAAATTGGCGTCAGATTTATACTTTTTTCTGTATTTTTTAAAAGTTAAAAATGTTTTACTAGAAAAATGTATAAATGATATATTCATATGATCAAGCTCAAGGGGAGTCAAAATCGTTTTTAGAAAAAAAAACGAAAGACGTGAAAGCTGTTTATAAAAGTCTAAAAACATCGTAGCATGATTACCGCATCATCAGCAAGATGTCACTAGAAATATATTGTCATATTATGCTGCCAAAAAGTTTGAACCCATCTAATTAGAACTTTTCAAACTCTATTTGTAATAAAAAATGTGTAAAATAGTTGAAATTGACTAGATAATTTTAATTACTTGTAATCGTATTTTATTTTGTCATCGAGTTTATTTTTTACAAAAAAAAGTTTTTCCCGCTGGAATCTTCTATAATTACATCTACGTGTTATACTGGCACTCATAAAATTATCAACTCAATGTATTAACATAGGATTAAAATTCAACTTTGCAGCGATTTTTGTATGAAGACAGGGCTTTCTATCACACAGCTGATACTAAACATTTTGTTCTTAATGATGATTTAATAATATTATTATTAATGTTCTGGGTTGAGACCGTTACAGCCCCTGACGCTTGGTTAAACCCGTTGTGTCCCCTTCTAAGCCTCAAGCGTGACTCCATAGCCCTTTCCAAAGCAAGAGGCCCGCTGCGACACTGTTGGCCACTAGTTCAGACTCATTGATACAAATATTAATCGTTTAGTTTCAGCCTCTTTGCAATATCGATTGGTATGCGCACTGTTGTCGAGATACTGCTATCATTTACCATATTTAATCTCCAGGCCGCTTTCGCAGCCTCGGCCTTGATGGTGAGATGGAGGGGCTCCAAACCTGTAAGTGCCCCCAGAGCCATTGTTGGTGTCGACTTCGAGGCA
>JAAAKG020133205.1:0-14246 GCA_010014905.2 Druon quercuslanigerum
TATCTTTTCTTTTTTTTTTTGAAAATGAAACTGCTTGGCTGAAATTTTAAGTACTTTGGTAAAAAGTCTTTTTCTCAATTCAAAATCCAATCAGTTATTTAAAAGCTTGAAATTTTTTTTTTTTTGTTAAAAATTAATGTTATCAAGCAAAAATTTTATTAATTAATTTTTGGCTTAGAATTGTAAATTCAACTGTTTAGTGGAAAATTAGTCTTTTTAGCTTTAAAATTGAATAAGTTGTCTGCATATTTTTCTGTAATGACTAAAGAATCTGTTTTGTTGAAATATCTTTTCTTTTTATTAAAAATTTGTTTTGTTTAGCTAAAAAATCCTTTTTTGTTGAAAATTAATCGACTTAGTTGACAATTTCTCTCTATGGTTAAAAATTAAAGTATTCTTTTATAAATCCGTTTTTTTTTGTTCTTGTAGAAAACTAATATTCCCTGTTGAAAATTCATCTTTTCTTTTTATTCAATTGATTCTACTCGGTTAAAAGTTCAATTTCGTCTCTAAAAATCGGTTTTCTTGATTGAAAATTCATACTTTTAGGTTGAAATTTCAATCACTTGATTAGAAGTTAAAAATTCGTTTTCTCTTGTTGAAAATGAATTTATTATCAAAAAAATTTACGATGCAATTTTTACCAATAATCGACTTTAAAGACGGCTGTGACGATCTTGAAGATCTAACTTAGGGTATTAGCTATTATTTATAAAAATAATTATCAGAAATATTATTTATCACAGTTACAAATAAAAGCAAGCAATTGCGTGAAACCGAATTTACTCTTTGTTGGTTCTGTATTTTAAACGAAAACAATCAAACAAATTTTTTTATTAGTCACTTTAAAGAAAAGTATCATTTTCTATGATAGGACTCATCTTATTGGAGGTGACTCGTATCTCAAAGCTTCGCTCGCCAGTGTTTAGAATTCAAATTGAATTCTGTTTAGTACAGAGAGTCGAACTACTAGCTATAGAATTTCAGTTCCGATTCACCTCCGAAGTGGAACGATATATGCCTGGATAACAAAAGTTGCACTGGCAGGAATTTCATCCTAAGTAAAGAATATATATATATATATATTATGTAAAGCTTGCTGAAATCAAGTTAAAATGCATAAAATATGCTGACTTTCCACTTTTAATTAGCTTTCCTCCTTCCGGAAATCCCTGTTACTTCCATTTAGAAAAATATCTTATAAATTTCGGCAAATTGTATGACGTATATTATTCATTAATTCTAGTGCCCTACTTTTAACTCTTTAAATATTTAGAGAATTCGCATAATTCCTAGGTCTAACCGATCAGAGATTTAACCTGTCGAAAAGTTCATTCTGATAAACTTTCCATCGTTTTCGGCTTTTCCACCTTCGTTTTTATTTGAACTAACCTTACATAGTTTAGTTTTACATTTTGAGTAAAAATATAAAACTTTCAATAATATAAAATAATTTTGATTAAGAAATGTTATTTTGAAACCAGAAATCGAAGAGTTCAATTCTCCATTGATAAAATTAATTTTCACCAAAAAAAGAGTTTTTAAAAAAAAAACGGTTCCATTTCTAACCAATCGGGTTAAATTGAAAATAAAATTATGAATCTTCAACCGAAAAAATTATTTTTTAACAAAGTAGTTAAATTTTAAACAAAATTGTTGAATTTTGCAAAAAAAGGCAAGTTCAAAACAATTTTTTTCTTGAAGTAGTTATTTTTTCAGCCAAAGAGTTAAATCTTCAAAAAAAGTAATTTTGAAAAAATTAGTTCAACTTTTATTTAAATTTAAAGAGCCTAATTAAATACCAAAATAAAATTTCTAACAAAAAAGATGAATTTCCATTTCAAAAACACGAATTTTCAATTAATAATATCAATTTTCTACCAAACCTGGAATAAATAAATTTTTTATCGAATTATTTTATTTTTAATAACAGCAAAAAAGACTTCTCAGAAAACCGGTTAAATTGTCAGCCAAAGAGATAAATCATTTAAAAAAATTAATTTTGAACAAACTAGTTAAAGTATTAACCAACTGAAAATAAAGTTTTTGAGGTTTTAAAACAAAATATTTTAATTTTATTTAAATCGCAGTTGAGTCAAATGAAAAATGAACGCATTTGACCAAAATTGTTTAATTTTTAACTGAACGGATTAAAGTATTTCAACTTTGAGTCAAGTACGTGAATTTTCAACTAAAAGAGATTAATTTTAAACAAACAAAAAAAAACATTTTGCACAAAACAGTTACATTTATAAAAAAAATGGGTTTTCAGCCAAGAAAATTGATTTTCAACCAAAGAAATTTATTTTTTCAACAAAATACATAAATTTTCAACTGAAAAATATTTCTTTGCAACCAAAAATCGAATGGTTAAAGAATTAATTTGCGGTTAAAAAAATTAATTTTTAACTGAAAAAACTGTTGCACTTATGAAGAACAAAAAAATTTAATTTCTACCAAAAGAAATGAATTTTCCAACCAAAGAGTTGATTGTTTTATCTAAAAAGTATAAATTTTTCACAAAAACTGTAGTAGTTGAATTTAAGGTTAAAAAAATTGATTTTGAGCCAAAAAAAGAATTATCAGCGAAGAAGTTAATTACCATGGTGGAAAAACAATTTTTAAACATTTTCAACAATTTGAGAACTGTAATTTTTTGTTAAAAGACGTCCTTTTTTGTAATAAAATGTACAAAATCCAACAAAACAAAACAAAAAATTAAATACAAGTAATATAATTAGTATATTGTATAATTTTTTATTAATGTTTTTTTACTTTGTGTTTTTTGTCATTAAAACACTTTTAATTGTACGTGAATTATCGTGAAAAATTGCAAATCTTTACAAAAAATTATAAAATATCACAAAAGTGAGAATATTGAAACAAAAATGTAAAATCTGACGAAAGAAAGGAAGAAAGGGGTAAACGAAACTATAACGGATATACTGAGATAGCATTTTTGCTGATTTTTCGAAAGATATCTTTTTTAATTTATCGAAGCATCATAATTATGAATACAACTTTTTAATTGGAATTATTGTCGATAATTTTGATTTTTTTGCAATTAATTATTCTTTAAATTTCTACAAATTAAAAATAAGGTTTTCCATGTTTTGTCCCGATTGACTTACCGGAATCTTTAATAAGGCAATGTGAATCAGTCTTACGTTAGGCATCACATATAATAAATTAAAGTATCCTGAATTCTATTACAATGTATATTTTCTAAAAAATATTATGTTTCTTTGTAAATTTCATACATTTTGCATTAAATATTATAACATATTTCAGCAAAAGACAGAGGTTAAAACCTAAATTAAAATATAAAAATTAATACATTTATTGAAAATCATCTTTATTTAAAAAAATTATAAGCTGAGCCAAAAAATAATTTTACACTACTTGCAGGAAAGTGACGAACCACAGAATAAGAAATGCGCTGATTTGGTATTATTTTAAATTGCAACAAAAATGAGACAGTGAAAAATGAGATTGTGGCTATGTTCATATTATAGTTTCACACTTGAAGTATTCTCATTTAAAAAAAAAACTTTTTTCGAGTGAATGTAAAGTCAGCTGTAACGAAAGTCATCTGGTTGCTTATCGGTGCAATGAAACAATTTTAAAAACTTTTTTATATGAATAAGTTCCAAGGAAACCCGATTTCAAATTAAGAATTAGGAGAATTTTTTATTATGTGATTGTACAAGGCACCTTCTGGTCTCAAATCGCGAAGAAACTAAACCATTTTTATGAGTTTCACACTTTCTGTAACACGAAACTAAGAATTTTAAGGAGACATCATAACTGTAAAACCCGATAATGTCCCTCTGAATAATAGTTCGTTCTCGAATCACGAAATATATGAATTTTTCTGGTTCATAATTTAAAATCGCTTTTTATTGAACTTTAATTAAATAAAAAAGTTTTTTTCATTTATGTCAGTTTCATTACATTTGGGATTTTTTACCGATTTAGAAATCTACCCTCGATTCGCGGGTGGTAACCAGAATAATGAAAATTAAGAAACCTAGTATTTATTTGAATTTCGAAAAATTAATTGCAGAACAAAAATAAGTATTATCAACCCTTATGCCTATTTAAAAATTTTCTTTACAATTATTATTACAAATCTTTAAGATAGGAGACAAGGGGGTCTAGAATTTTGAAGAATTATCCTTCTTTAATGAATTGACGTTTCAAACCAAAAACAGAATGTTTGACATTATTGTAATTATTTGTGTCTTGCGAAATGGTAAACAATAAATGATAGTTCGGTAAACTTTAATAACGCAGATTAAATTTTCTAAATGTACAGTAATTTTTGAAAGTAATCATTAATGCACGTGGTGTAATTATTGTAAACTATTCTGTCACACATTCAGGAAAATTGGATAAAGTTTCATGCTTGTTAAGTAATGTTTGCAAATGTAAAGTGAAGCAAACTTTAAATTATGCAATGACAAGAGTTCCCTCAAAATTGGGGTAAATATTCACCAATTTTCTAATTTGGAAAAAGGTATTGAATTTTCAAATTACTTACGGCCGTCATTTTTTTTTGTAAAATTGCAAAATATAATGAGATTTAATAGAAGTAGGACATTTTTAGCTTTTTCTTCCGTTAAGTGGGATGAGAAAAATGTTTTTTACGTATTTAGTAGGAAAACTGGGTTTAATTGATTTATTCGGAAATTTAGAACGTTCATATATCTATTTTGTGCAAAATTTCGGTTGATTTAGGAAAAAATTTGGTAACACTGCCGTAATAATTGTTCCCGTAATAAGCAGTTGAATGGACAAGGCTGCAGAGTTGAGCATAGGTAAAAAATTTAATTTTTGACAATTACTCATCAATTATACATTTACGATTCAAGAGATTAAAATATATTTCTGTAAAATCTTTAAAAAAATGTAGTATCGATTAAGTGCAATGAATCTAGCCACTCCTTTGATTTAGCATTTAAATGGTAAAATCATAATTTTAGTTGAATGATACGATACCATTTAATTGAATTGAAAAATAAATCAATTTAATCAATTATAAGCAAAAATTATCCTGACAAATTACTGAAATTTTTTAACTTTGCAAATTGGTACTTATTTAATTTGAAAGAATTAGAATTTAGAACTTGACTTATTATCCTAAAAATCTTTCAAATTTTGGAATTTTTATCTATACATCTTTAAAATTAAATTTTTTTTTAATTTTTCTAATTAAACGTTAAGAATTATGCAAGTTTCACCATTAAAGCAGTTTCAATTCTTATGCTACACAATAAAAATTTCTTTAATTTGGAAGATGTAGTGTTGAAAACTTAAGTTAAGATCTTCAAAATTATCCAGCATTTTTATTTATACATTTTTAATATTGTAGAGTGTTTAATTGTAAATATTTAAAATTGAATTATGTAAAAAAGTATTTAAGAACTACATGATAAATTGCACATATTAAAGACTAAAGTATCTTTAATTTCAAATCTTGAATAAAGACTTATTTCAAGAAGAGATATTCAAAATTTTCTGAAGCTATGTGTGTTATTCATATTTTCATATACATATGTTTCATGCAATATAATTAATGAATCCTGTAAATCGTATTAGCTTGCATATTCAATTTAATTCTTGAAATTATAGCCTGATTTAATTTAAGAGATTTTATGTAAACTAAATTTTTAGGATTTGAATGATCAATTTTAATGGCTTTAAGATATTACATCAAATAGTTACTCTATTAACTATGAAATCGGTCATAGAAAAAATCGACAATACCTATTTCCGACGTAAAATTGTCTGGTCTTTCTATTTCTGCAGTTAGAATTTTAAAAAAATGCATATTTTTGTAAAATATACATTTGCTTATTTAACAAAAAACACGAATTGTCGAATGAAAAAAATTTTTAATATGTAATTTTAGGAACGAACTCGTCCGTAGATTTTTTTATTTGTACATTAAAAGAGTCCATGCACTCTAGCCTTTAAATTGTAGTGGTTGGTTTTTTCAAATTAAACATGGCGGCATCCAATTTTGCGGCTTAAATTTAAATGTTTTTATTTTTACGGTACTTTTTCCTGCAATAACAATTTTTGTTCAATTTTTATACAAATAAGTGCAAGATGGTTTTTTGGGTCGCTGATTGTGAATCTGCTATCACTTTAATTTAAGATGGCGGATCCAATATGACTGCCAAATTGTCAAAAAATTGTTTAATTTTTATGTAAATTCGTATAGGTGGGCTTTTTGGGTAGCTGATAACGAATCTGCCATCGGATTTTCAAAAATCAAGATGGCGGATCTAATATGGTTGCCAACAATTTCGGAAATGTTTCAATTTTCATAAATATTTTTCGATATTTTCGACCCATAACCTTCCTATTCATAATTTCATGAACATTGAACAATTTTTTGAAATTTTTGGCCGCCATATTGGATCCACCATCTTCAATTTTAAACATCTGATAACAGAATCGCAATCAGCGATCCGTAAAACCCTTTTATACGAATTTTCATGAAAATTGAACCATTTTTCGACATTTTGGCAGCCATATTGGATCCGCCATCTTGAATTGAAAGAAGCTGATAACATATTCGAAATCATCAATCCAAAAAACCCCTCGATAAAATTTTTGATGAAAATTGAACAACTTTCAAAATTTTCGGAAGCCATATTGGATCTGCCAACTTGAATTTTGAAAATCTGAATCAATAAGTCAGAATTTTATGCTAAGTATTTGGATTATTGATTATAAAAGGTGACTCGTGACCTCGTGACTTTCCCGTAATCCCTCTTATAATTTCTACCGAGTCCTCGACAACATTTTTCCCAACTGTTCATTAATCTTTACCTAAAGATTCATATTGTTCACAATTATGTGAATGTTTGTGAATGAGGTATTACCGAATTTCGTTTGACCGAACTAGAAACGAAACTTTATCAAAGTGTCCATATGTCCCGAGTTTCCCCAACTGAGTTTGGTAAAGTCATTAAAACGGTTCTCTTTCAAAAAATCATTATTTGTGAAACTGAGTGATTTAGTTTCTGAATGTTATTCTGTTTTATATTTCTGCTTTAACGAGACTTAAAAGCTCTTTCCTTGCATTAAAAGAAAGCACTGCAGTAAGCATCGTTATTTGCATGGAAAGAAGTTAGGTGATTTATTGTGATCTTGTATCCTCTTTAAATGTGCTACTTTAGTATAAAAATAATAATTCATAATTTTTTGTAAACAAACATATAAGTTCAAAATTACAGTTTTCGTTATAAAAACTAACGTTCAGGTAGTTCAGACAATCACGCACAAACCTGAAAACAAAATTTAAGAACAATAAAAAACGGATTAGTTATTTGTTAAAGCTTAAGCTTTTGATTTTCTTAAAGACACTTAATCGTTAAACGTGGGGACATCAACAATGTTTGTATTATTTATATAATTTAGTAGATAAATAACTTATTTTAAACTACAACAGGGACAGTCTAGTCAATTACGTTTTAACTGTTTAAACAAACTACTTTAACAGTGATTAGTGAACGCATTTTTTGAAACATCACGGACATTGTATTGGGCACTATACAAAAAAATAATTTCAAATGTCAAGCTTTTGTCACTAATTTTTTATTACAGTATATTGCTTGATATTAATTTAAATTAGGAAGCTTTGTTTCAGCAACAAAGTATTTAAATAAAATAAAAAATTACTTGGTGTATTGAGAAGCTTGATTTAAAAAAATTTTAATTCATGGTTTCTTTAATACTTTAGAGTATACAAAACTAGTAAATAAAATTTTGATATTTTAAAAACTAACTTCAAGGCAACTTTAACTATCAGCGTATTGCAAATTCTACGTCCCATCATTTTTCCGACAAAAATTAAAAATGGACTTATTTCAAAAAGAGCTCAGCGTTTCACAGTGGGTCAGAATCGTAAAAATTTGGCGATAATCTTATGTATAGAAAATTTTACTGAAATAGAAAACAAAAAATTTGAAGAATTGAACCCCAAACATTAGAAGATTTTATTTTTTAAAGAACTCATAGAATTATCATTAAAGCTTTTTTATAAGAAAATTTTAAGGTCTCTCATTCTAAATCTGGCATCAACATTATAAAATTTTTAATCATGAACGAAAATATCGGATAATTAAAAAAAAACATAGAATGATGATAAGATATTTTGATATGATGTCTCTAAGGTCATTTTTTAAAAAACCTCACATCCAAAAGTGAAAATTCAAAATTACAATCGCAAAGGGGTGGTTTTCAAGTGAAAATCATTGGTATCTAATTGAAAGGCAGTTAGTTTTTTTTAATTTTTGTGAAGCTTAAGTGTATATAATTTTAGGATAACAACAGGTTTTTCTTGTGAATAATGAAAACTTATTATTTTCTGCACATACTGACAGAATTAACGAATGCAAAGAGCAATTTTTGCTTGTATAAAATTAATCGAAAATATTTAAACAATTTATGATCACTCATTTGAGCCTCTTAGGAGAGGAGGCGGAGAAAAGTCTAGCTTTTTCGAATTTCTTCTACTATATTGCTCATTGTTGAGTATTTCTTTATCTGAAAACGTATACGTTGCATTTTCCAACAATTGAATTCAATTTCTCTAAGAAAAGTAGAATCCTTTTTTTCTTCAAATTACTTTTTTATTCTATTTCATTTAGTTATTATGGGAAAGATTTACATTCAAATTATTTTTATTACTCAGATTCCATTAATCTCCAGGGGGGGGGGGGGGGTAATTTTAAAAAAGGAATATACGTTACCATATTATATATCATAATTATAAGAATACTCTTAACATTAGTTGTTTCATCAATTTTAGAAAAGAATAACTTTTCACGATTTACAGAGAAAAAAGTTGTTTGCGCAACCAAATTTTTTTTTCTAAATTGCTGAATATCCTTAAGAAAAAAAATTACTATCAACATCTAATTGTGTCATTAATTGCAGGAAACTATGAATTTTCACATTTTACAGAGGAGAAAATGGATGAAACGAAAAATAATTTTTCAAACAACTCAAAGTTAATAATCAAATTCTTGAAAGCTCATCCTAATCGATTAAAAATAACGTATGCTGACTTTTTTTTTTAATATTGTCTTTAACATGAATTTAATAGAAAACTGCTATCTTGCATTTTTCGGTTACAACAACAGAATACCGGGGGAAGGGTCAAAATTAAAAAGTATTTATTGATAACTATTCCTTGAAAATTCCTCCATCGGTTACTATTTTCAAATTTTGTACTTAACCCAAATATATTTTGTTTAATCTAAAAAATAGGCGATCATTTCCTCACCGAAATAAATAAATTTGTTAAGGTTCCAGCAGATTCGAAAAAGTCATTTAATGCGTGACCCTTATAAAACTAACCAATGAAAAAGAAATATCTTTGTCTCTTAAAGTCGCATTCCTTACTTATATTCCCACCCGGCCGAAAAAGACAAATAATGAAATATTCAGGAAATAAGAGTGAAATTGTGACTAAAAACTATTGTCTGAGCTAGGGAAGATGCTGAGAAACAGACATTGTTATCTTCATAGCCTAAGGGTCCAGAACATTCGGTCGTGGTCCTGAGTTGAACTATGTTTCGAGAGCATGCAAACGTCGCGTCGGGACCGTATGTACACTAATACTTGTACAAATTATATGTCACATGTTCTCATGTTGAGATGTGTGCCCCTATGTAAGGGAGCGTTGACTGCACGTGCCTAGCTGGGCTATGTGGTAAACCGTTGGCATTTCAGCCCTTTACTGTACAAAACAATTTCTCTGCATACTTTGACAACAGCACTCTCCAGGTCGCTGGCTCGCAATACCCCCGGGTGTCTTGTTCCACTGCGCATTTGACAGTCTCGTGGAATGAAGCCATTCTGAATCGCGTTCTAGTGCAGGAGAGATGCAATGGGGGTGTAATCGAGGTGTGATAAAACTCGTACTGAAATAAAATGTACTTCTGGAACGAACAAAGTAAAAGAGAACTGGAAAATGGAGTCAGTTCAAAGGGTCTGACTTTTGAGTTTTGCAAGTTATTCACTCAAAGGGGATGGAAACATAAAGTTTCACATGTTAATGGGAAACACCTCTTTTAAAATTCTTGTCTCAAGAGTATTCTTACTTTCTTTATTTCACTCTAGACTCATCAAGTCTGACTTTAAATTGTTTATACTGCTTTAGTTTCATGAATGCTGACTTAAAATTAAGTATACTACTTGGGTTTTATTATTTCCTTTCACACTTACTTTTTCTCCTCTTTACATTTCTCATTCCTGCCACTCCTTATTCCTGCTTCGATAACTCCTTATTTCGATTTTGCGATGTAATATTCTTTTTAATTATCCCATTATTATTTTTATCTCCTTGTTTCGATATTCCTGACCTTTCCTTAAATTGTTCTTTTCCTTAAATTGACCCCCTTCCTTTGTATACTTATTGTTACGACTTTTTACTCCCTACAATGTCACTGTTCTGTCTTCTCCTCCTGAGCCTGTATATTCCCATGTCTCATCTTCCTACATATTCTCATTTGAGATAAACCAGCCCATCTCCTCCTAGCTCCTTAACAATTTCTCTACCTCTCTATTCACAATCTTTTCTTTAGATTATCTTTTTCTCTCATCTTACTATTCACTTCCTCCTTTATCTCTTGTTCTCGTATTGAAGTCTCCTTATATGAAAAGCCGATCTTCTTACTTTCCACCATTTGTTCTCTTATCTCCTCTAATTTCTTCAGAATATCACCGTTCACACATACCCACACCATATTTCACCTCTCTTGTTCTGTTTTTACAACTTCCTTTATTAATCCTTTTTTTCTTGCATCTCTTTTTTATCTTTCTCTGTTATTCATTCGTGCCTTACTCCTTACTTCCTTTGTCCTTATTCCCTCTATTTCACTCGAGACACTTTATGCCTGTCCTAAAATTACATGCACTATTTGACGTTCTTTGCTTCTGATTTAAAATTACTTAACTACTGAACGTTCATTATTCCTGACTTAAATTTACTTATAATACTTGATTTTTATGACGTCTGCTTAAAAATTACTTATGCTACTTGACGTTAATTATATCTAACTTAGCTTTACTAATGCTAATTGAATTTCCATATTTCTGTCTTAAAATTACTTATACTACTTGACGTTCATTATATCGGTCTTAGCATTACTTATACTAATTAAAGTACATTATTTCTGACTTAAAATTACTTATATTATTGACTTAATTATATCTCACATAAAATTACTTATACTACTTGATGTTCATTATTCCTGGCTTAAAACCACTTATACTACTTCACCTTTATTAATTATGATTTAAAAGTACCTATTTTACTTGAGTTTAGTTATTTTTGGTTTAAAATTACCTATACGGCTTGTAGTTTATTATTTCTCTCTCAACATAATTTATGTAACTTGACGTTTATTATGTCTGACTTAAACGGACCGTGCTTTTTCTTCAAATTATTATGGCGTCCTACTTAAAATTACTTTTACTACTTGACGTTAATTATATCTAACTTAGTCTTACTTATACTAATTAAAGTACCATATTTCTGTCTTAAAATTGCATATATTACTTAATGTGCATTATATCATGTTTAGCATTACTTATACTAATTAAAAGTTTATTATTTATGACTTTAAATTACTTATACTACTTGAATTTATTATATCTGACATAGAATTACTTATACTAATTGTTTTTCATTTTTTCCAACATAAAATTACGTATACTTCTTGATATTCATTATGCCTGGCTTAAAACCACCGATACTACTTTACTTTCAATAATTATTATTTAAAAGTACCTATTCTACTTGATTTTCGTTATTTTTGGTTTAAAATTACTTATACTTCTTGTAGTTTATTATTTCTCACTCAACATAATTTATGTAAGTTGACGTTTATTATGTCTGACTTAAACTGACCGTGCTTTTTCCTCAAATTATTATGGCGTCCTACTTAAAATTACTTTTACTACTGGATGTTCATAATGCCTGCCTTGAAACCACTTATACTACTTTACTTTTACTAATTATGATTTAAAAGTACCAATTCTACTTAAGTTTATTTGTTTTTTGTTAAAAATTACCTATACGGCGTGTAGCTTATTATTTCTCACTCAACATAACTTATGTAACTTGACGCTTCTTATGTCTGACTTAAACTGACCGTGCTTTGTCTTCAAATGTTTATGACGTCTGATTTCAAATTACTCATACTACTTGGCTGTAATTATATCTAACTTAGCCTTACTTATACTAATTGAAGGTCATTTCTGACTTAAAATTACTTATACTACTTGCAGTTCATTATATCTGCCTGAGCACTGCTTATACTAATTGAAGTACATTATTTCTGACCAAAAATTATGTATAGTACTTTTTGTTCATTTTGTCTAGATTAGCATTATTTTTACGAATTAAAGTGAATTATTTATTACCTAAAATTACTTATACTAATTGATTTTTATTAGGCCTAACTTAAAATCACTTATACTACTTGATTTTCATAAGTATGATTTAGAATTACCTATCTACTTTAATTCTGTTACTTTTGGTTTAAAATTAGATATGCTACTTGTAGTTTATTATTTCTTACTTAACATAACTTATGCAAATTGAAGTTCACTATGTCTGACTGAAACTGACAGTGATCATGCTTTTTCTCGAATGTATTAATGTGGAAATTAAAAGTCGTTTATATATTTTATTACTTTAACTTTGAGTTGGAACAGGACATTTTGATAAAAATTATAATTATTACCCAGAATCGGGATTTTTTTAACGGGAAAATAACTTTAAATCAATGATTCTTTAAATTCGGAAATGATTCTTATGTTTAAATCAAAACTAAATACAGTTTTAAACTTCCCACTTTCAAATTAAAAAAAGTTTATGGTATAGGGAATTTTTTTTAATTAATTTAAATGCGATTTAACATAGTGAAATTTCTAAAATTCCCGTGAAGAATGATAATTTTCGCTTTGTAACAAGTAATTTTAGTTAGGAATTAGAATCTAGACATATTTGATAAAATTCTCTGTTACAAAACAAAATTGGAATCGTTATGCGCAGAAATGATCTGACACTGCAACTTTGAATTAAAACTCTTTTTATTTCCCAGTTCCAAACAAGAAATCGTAAAACCTCTTAAAATGCTTATAAATCTCTTATAATCGTTAAACCCTTTTAATTAATCAGGTTAAATTAAAACTAGGCCTGGAGAAAACCGGTTAATGGCATGTACTTTAAAATCATCCGCAGTAAAATTGCTTCTACTATTTGAACTTTCTGCACTTGCAGTAATCTTGTGGTAAATAATTGTTTGAGGTAAAGGTCAATTACACTCAGAAATTAAAGTCCCTACTTGAATTAAACATTTATTCAGAAAGACACGAAAGCACATGTACTCATCAGTCATGAGAGTATGGAGGTCCCCATTACCTCTAAGACAGCAATAATAAGCTTTCAGTAGTACAAGTAATTTTAATACAGGCATGATGAACGTTAAGTAGTATAAGTGATTTCAAGTTAAAAGCAAATAATATCAAATAGTACAAATACTTCAAGGTCAGAAATATTTAAAGTAAAGTCTTATAAGTAATTTTTGAGTCACGAATAATAAAAAAATTAGTAAATTAGTAAAAAATAATTAATTTCAAGTTGTATTATTAATTTCAAGTCAGAAATAATGAATTTCAAGCAGTATACGTATTTTAAGTCTGACATAGTAAAGCTAAAGCAGTATACGTAATTTTATGTCAGGCATAATGAAGATCTAGTAGTACAAGTAATTTTGAAGTAGACCTAATGAACTTCAAGTAGTGTAAGTAATTTGGAGTCAGGCTTTATCAGAGTCAATTCAGGGTATCAGTGACTAGCCAATTCAAAATTCCCGGGTTTTCCTCTTTTCCCCGATCCCATTTTTTCCTCAGACCAGTGTAAAGATGTCTTCTTTAACTTGACAATGTTTTAAGAAGATATTGCATGGATAGTGCAAATTATAATGTTTTCTTAAAATTTAAATGAAATCGGATATGATACCATTTTTTTTTGTTCATGGGACCACTGAAAGTTAGTTTTTTATAGAATCGATAAAATTATTTATACTGCTTTACGTTCTTGATGTTCCTCCTCTTGTGTAAGAGAAGCTGTTATGGTCCTATAACAATGGGGGGAGAGGGTTTAGAGCAATTTTACGTTACTTTTCTTTAATGTACTAATTTTTTATATTAAG
>JAAAKG020133206.1:0-14245 GCA_010014905.2 Druon quercuslanigerum
AAGACTTCATGGCTTTGTTTATAAATGCCGATATGGGGCCTACTTATGAGTCGCTTAAGTGCGTATGGTTTGGACCACACGCATCGGTTAGTTGGTCTCTTGCCTTGGTAGAATAAAGATCGCAGAATAAAGATCTGTTTTAAAACCATATATAATTTGTTGTTTTTTTATTTTATTATTGACCCTAACAATAATATAATTAATAATTAGGTAAATCATTTAATAATATGGGATGCCCTAGTAGACCGAGTGAACAAAAAGGATACTTTACAGAGTATATTCATAGTATCCACATAGTATCCTTTCAGTATCATGCAACAAAAACTCAAATAAACAGCAAGATCAACTTTTAAATTGTTGAAATTCGGATTCTACGTTGAAATTTCGAATTAGAAATTTAAGGAATAATCCCAATACTTTTTTCAACGGTAAATAGTTTAAAAAAATATAAGACCTATAACGCCTGTTTACTGCTTCTTACAGATGATGCGCTTTAAATGTACCAGTCATGAGCCTTTATAAGTCTTACATTTTTTTACGAAAGGGATACTATGTGGATACTATGCAGAAACTCTGTAGAGTATCCTTTCCGTCCACTCGGTCCGCTAGGCTTCAAATGAAGAAAAAATAACAGTCTGTTTTCAATACATGAGAATTTATTTTGTAAATCCCTATTCTGCTCTGGTTTTATATAATACTTGGTCACGGAGTGAGGTCCATCAAGCTAGCACCTTTACAATCAAAATTCCCAAATTTCTTTGCATAAGAATTTTGGTTTTTTGTTGGGCTGCATTGCCGATTTTTGGACTCTTGAACGCGTCAACAACCAATTCCCAAAAATCACGCCTACGAAAAATGAAACTACCCCCCATGTGAAAACGGCAACTCGGAAAAAACCAACTACAACCGAATTTTGGGATTCTTTTGTGCTTTCGAATGCACGAACAAAAATCCAAAAAACGACCCCTATGTGCAAAAAACCACCCCCTTGCCAAAAATGAAATCTGAAGACAAAAAAGCGGATTAGAATTTAAGACTTATTTTAGGACCTCAAATGCACCACGAAAAATGTTCAAAAACCACCCTTACATAAAAAAATCACCACCTTAGAAAAAACTTAAACCTGGAAAACAAATTAGAAGGGAGCGTTGGGCCTTTCTTGGGCTCTCGAATGCTTGAAACTTTCTTTTTGTAAAAATTACCCCTACATCTAAAAAATCAAACACATGCATATAAATTCAAATTTGAATTTTCAAGGAGTTTAAAAATGAGAGACTATACAACCTATAAAATTCCGAGAAAAGATTATTTTTTGAGAAAGTCATTTGCGTGGCTTCAAGAGTTTGTTTTTTAATGTTAAAGAATGGAGCACAAAAGTCGGTGTTGGAATTTCTGAGGAGCCCAAAAATCACAGAAACTATTGAAACTGTAAAATTCTAAAAAGATTATTTTCTGACAAAGTCAAATGAGCTTCGTATGAAGGGGTTGTTTATTACGTTAAGGGTTAGAGCTCAAAAATCGGTATTGGTATTTTTCAAGAGCCCAAAAATCGGAGACTCTGCTGATACTGCTAAATTCTCAAAAATATTATTTTTTGACAAAGTTATATGTGCGTGATATTAAGGGGTTGCTTTTTAACTTTAAGGGTTAGAGCCCAAAAATCGTAGTCGGTATTTTTCAAGAGCCAAAAAAATCGGAGACTCTGTTGATACTGTAAAATTCCCAAAATGATTTTTTTTTGGCAGAGTCATATGTGCGTGGTATCAAGGAGTTATTTTTTAACGTTAAGGGTTAGAGTCAAAAAATAATCTTTTTTAAATTTAGCTACATCAACAGTCTCTCATTTTTGGGCTCCTTGAAAATTCAAGTTCGAATTTTTATGCATGTGTTTGATTTTTTAGGTGTAGGGGTGGTTTTTGAAAAAAGAAAGTTTCAAGCATTCGAGAGCCCAAGAAAGGGCCAACGCTGCCATCTAACTTGCTTTTTCCAGTTTTGAGTTTTTTCAAAGGTTGTGATTTTTTTACGTAAGGGTGGTTTTTCAACATTTTTTGTGGTACATTTAAGGGCCTGACAAAATTCCTAAATTTTAATCTGCTTTTTTTTCTTCCGATTTTATTTTTGGCAATTGGGTGGTTTTTTGCACACAGGGGGTGGTTTTTGTATTGATGTTCGATGCGTTCGAAAGTCCAAAATAAGCCCGAAATTTGGGTTTACGTTGTTTTTTCCAAGTTGCCGTTTTCACATGGGGGTATTTTCATTTTTCGTAGGGGTGGTTTCTGGAAATTGGTTGTTGGCGCGTTCAAGAGCCCAAAAAAGCCTAAAATTCTGCCATGTTTAATTTTTGATTTTTCAAAATTTTCATATCGGCAATGCAGCTCAACAAAAAACCAAAATTCTTATGCAAAGAAATTTGGGAATTTTTATTGTGGAGGTGCTAGCTTGATGGACCTCATGGAGTGGATAAAAAAGAAAAAAGACCCGCTCCTTCATAGTTTCCCGCTATCCCGTTCTCCCACCCATCGCAATGCTGTGATGGGTAGGTAGAGTGCGCGCGTAGTGCGTCTCATATCCCTATCACGGCGTACTTCACGCATGACTGCGTATGACAGCCTTTCTGCGACGCACGCGTACGTCCATCCTGCCGGTAATTAATAAATAATTCGATAGTCATGATCTTATTAGATCCTAGATATTGTTTATTTAAATACTGAAATATTCCAAATTGTATCATATGAATAAAGTTATCAAAATTATTTGTTTTGTTTAACTGGAAAATTAACTTCGACAAAACAACATTTCAAGGCAAGAAAAATAGTTCCAAGTAATCAAAAATGCTTATCTTGTATTTAAATAATTTTATGAAAATTCCTTATTTGTATTTTTTTTCAAATTGTTAGTAAAATTATAATTTTGGAATTTTAATGTCAAATAGCGCATAAAATATTTTTTATTTTTTATAACTGCAATTTGTAATTTTAATTTCATAAAATATAGAATCACTGTTTAAAAATTGATTACAGTATTTGCAGATATCCATCTTTTATGTTTAATCGAATTTTTAGTACTTCGTTTTTGAATACTTTAAAACATCTTTACTTTTTTATTGAACTTAAATCAATTTTATAATGACGTTAATACTTTTAGGTTGAGATAAGGAGTTTAAAAAGCGCGCTCAGTTGTTGAAAATGATAGCCTTCTAGTCAACTATTTATTGGATACGAGTGAAACAGTAGCGTTGACATCAATTGGAGAGTAGATACAAACATAAACATATGTTTTCGTATATCGTATTATTATAATCGTGTTCACTGTCAGTATTATAGAAATATAAGATAAACCGAATTCATTTCAAATCAGACAGGGCCGTACACTTGAAACCGCAGAATCTTTCGGGGACGAGATATGTTGTTTTTTTAGCGGGAATTAGGTGATATGCATTTTTCGGATTTTCAAAAAAAGAAGTTTCTAAAAAATTAGGCGCATTCAGATTTTTTACTTTGTTTTTCCAGAAATTCGTGTTTTCAATCTCCATAACTTATGGCCAAATTTAGATATTTATTGTTTTCTTTTTTATTTTAAAAGCGCTCATCGTCTTCTTTCAAAAGAAGTTTTTCTGTTCGATGCGTTCGAGTTTTTCTGTTCGATGCTTGCTAAGTGACTTCTGGATCCAGGAGAACTCTTTTTTCTTAAAGTCGAATTTTCTACCTTTTTTGGAAACAATGACAGATACGAAAAATGTTAACATGAAAGTTTACATGTCTATTAAAGTTCCATGAAGAATCATTCTTGTCCTTTTGCGATATTTCATAGTTCAAAAATATTTGAAAGATTAAAGAAGGTGAAGTTTTCTAGAGAAAAAATGCCATTTAGGCATATAGTTGAACACGGTTAGATTTCTAATTAAACGCTTTTATTCAATTTCAAATATAAGTTCAGTCTAAAATATTCCAATTTCAGGCATTTTAGTTTGAAATTTTTTAGTGTAAGGTAGTGGGAATTGTTGATGCCGATTATTTCAGATAACTGTGGTGAAATTTAAGGTGAGTGGATTGTGCAAGTGTATAGAAGGGTTTGGATGTAAGAGATTGTTTGAGTGATTGGGAAATTGAAAATCAGATGATATTTTTGAGGGTTGAGACAGATTTGTGTGAAAGTTGAGGTTAGTCTGATTTAAGATTTGCGGCAGGCTGGGAAGAATGGTTTGATCGGGTTGGTAGTAGCAGGGATGGGTAGAGACGGAGGAAAAAAAGACAGGTACCAGAACACGAAGATAGTTAGAGGCAGGGGAAGATAGAAGGAGGGCGAGTTTGAATTGGATTCATGGATAGCGAAGCGCGTAACATCGAGGAAAAACGGATTTAGAGCAGGATTTAGGCGTGGGATCGATTAAGGCTTTTATCAAAAGGAGGAGAGGAGAGAGGTGAAACAGTTGAGAGAAGGACGATATAGGTTCAAGCTTGAAATGTCCAAAAATGTTCAGATCACCGCCGGAAACTGAAGATCCGATAAAAGAGGAAAGAATACAAGAAATGCGCGAAGTTATGATAGACGTAATGGGAATTTATGAACAAAGCAGGAGAAAAGGGGAGAGGAATTAAGGAAAGAAATAAAGAAATGGGAAGAAGTCAGGGAACAGTTAGAAAATAGGATGCAGTCATTAGAACAAAAACTAGAGTAACAGAAACATAATAATAAAAAGGTAGAGGAGATGCAAGGCAGGATAACGAAGATGGAAAGCTCGCACTGGGATTTTGGTGAGGGCAAGAGTTGGAATACGGATAAGAAAAGATTGAGAAAAATAGAACAAAGAATAGAAAAGAAAGAGAGGGAAGAAAGAAAACGAAACATAGTGATAAAGAGTATAAGATGAGAGGGGAAGGAGCTGCAGGAAGGAGTTAAAGAAGTACTAAAGATGATTGATGCTAAGGTAGAGATAGAGGAAGTGAGAAGTGTAGGGAAGGAAGAGTGAATAGAGGAGAGAATGGTACTGGTGAAACTAAGGAAATGGGAACAGAAGAGGGTGTTATATGGAAGCTCGGAGAAAATAGAGGATGATTTGACATAGGTGGAAAGGAAAATGCAGTATAAGTTAAGGAAAATGGCGAAAGAGGAAAGAAAAAAGCGAAGAAGAACATGGGATTATTGTAAGAAAATACAGATAGAGGGAGTATCGTGCAATTGGGATGAAGAAAGGGAAGAGTTAGTAAGAAATGACGTGTCGGGAAACCAGAGGAAGGAACGGGAGATAGGAAAATAAGAAACAGTAAGAAGCAAGAAAAAGACGAGAAACGAACGTAGGGAAGAATGGAGAACATGTTAATGGAATATGGTAGATTGAAGAGAAAGGATAGGGAGTTTATGAGAAATTTGACACAATGAGATGTACTAATAATGATAGGGAAGTGGCTAGATGAAACGGGATGGGAAACAGTAAGGGGAAGGTTACCAAGTGGTTGCAAATGGCTAGTTCAACATGCAAGGATGAAGAATAAAAAGGCCAGAGAAATGGGAGGAATGATGATAGGAATGAGGAACGAATTTATAAAAGGGTAAGATAAGAAAGAGAGGAAAGAACATAATGAAGGATAATAAGTAGGAGAGGTAAAGATGGAAGGGGAGGATTGGAAGATAGTGCGGGTTTATCTGAACGGAAATATGTTGCAGTTGGATAAAAGATCTGTAGATTTTAGTTACTAAAAAATTATGGTTTCTATACATTTCAATTCAATTTTTGCACTGCGGGTACAAATATATCATACAATAAATTTTTTAAAAGAATTTTTAACAAAAGCCATTTGCTGTACATTTGGTGCTGGGTCCTTTATTAATTTCTATTTGTTTGAATAATTTTTTTTTCTAAAAAAAACAGAGCACAAAAAATTGTTTTTCTGACTGTATAGTGTGTACAAAACATCTTTAAAATCGTATTTTCTGAATTAAAAATTATATTGAATGATTTTGAGGAATAGATAATTCTCATATTAACTGTATGCAATTATTTAACATTTAATTATTATTTACTTTAAATTTCTCCTTTAAATTGAGTCATGATAAATACAGCAAAAATATAAAAAATACAATAATAATTATACTTCTATAATTTAAATATTAATATGACTTTTATGATTTTTATTAGTATGCCAAAGCCACTCGCTTTTATGACCTTGCCTTCCTCACTTCATCTCACCTCACACGCATGTCGCTACTTTCTCGCTTTACCTCGCATTGTCAGCATCTGCCTCCGCGGCTAATCCCTCATCCTTATCTACTATTTACAATATGTACAATTTTCTTACATCTACTTCCTCTTCTATGTACAATCTTTCCTTCTTTATTTCTTTTCCTCTTTCCTTCTCTTCTTTTCCACCTTACCCAACACCCCCTTCACCCATGCCACTGCCCCTTTGTCACCCCTTTCATGCAACAACATGCATCATCATCTCATTCGAGCTATAGGCGCCTGATTTTCTTGCTCTCCTTTCTCATACAAATATCTCTCTCCGTTAGCATAATCTACACATAGTTCCCATTAAACCTTGACTATCTTATTCTCTCCTCCTCCGCTTCCTTCTCTCTCTCCATGCTGGTTCTTTTAACCAACTCATCTACCCTCCTTCCTTTCTCATGCATCCTTCTCACTTCATGCATCTGCAATCCATTCGTCATCAAATACCTTTGACTTTACATCTCCAAGCTCCCACCTCTACGTCTGTTCTCCTTCTCCCACTAAGACTCTTTAACCATCTTACTTCCTCCTCTTCTAAAAATTTCTCCTATTATTTACACGCTCGGCTCCCCGTTATAATGTCTAAACTCGTTCTTCCTTTCTCCCAACTGACAATATAGTTCGGGGCATTCCTTGCTAACCCCAGTTACCGCTTTACATACCTCTCCTGTCTCCTATTTACCTCCTCGCTTATCTTTCATCGCCACACCTGAACTCCGTAAAATAAGACACTCATCACTAGCGAATCAAACAATTTCATTCTCCTCACAAAACAATCTGCAAACAACCTCTTTCCCAGCCCCCACACCTGCCTCATCACCACATTTGCTCTTCTCACTCTCTCTTTTATATGACCATCCACTCCTTCATTCCTCCGAAACAGGAAGCCCAGATACACAAACTGTTTCACCTCCTGTACCGCTTTTCCCTTCCACTTTCACTCCCCTCCGTTTACATTTAACTCTAACCTATTTTTGTCCAAGTATCTTCTCAACGTTTTCATCATCTCCTTTAAAGCCTCTTTGCTCTTTTCCAACAGCAGTATGTCCTTTGCAAATGCGAGTGACCATATCCTTACTCCTCCTATTATAACTCCTTCCACCCCTCCGGCCGCTGGCTTACCCTCCAGAGATACCCTCCCCTCCTCTCACCCTACCCTTACCCACTCGATCAAGCCTCTCTTCACTCCCCTCTCTTCCATTGCCTACCACAACCCCTCCCTACCCATCGAAGGGAATGCGCCTTTTAGATCTACAAAAAACGCTGCAAGACTTAAATATTGTCAATAGTACTCCTTCCCTCCCTAAAGTCCGCCTGCGTCTCCGGCAGCATGCCTTGCCCCTCAACATCCTTCTGCAGCCTATCTGCCAATGCCGTACGCCGTATTCATTAGCGTAATTCCTCTATAGTTTTCCTGCCTCTCCCTATCCCCTTTTTTTATACAGTAGTAATTTGGCTAAGTACTTTCAAGTCAAGGACCAGGTACTGCGCAGAAATAATTTCTCATATTTGTGTTGAGGTAAGTAACAGTAACACCCTTCGTTCTCAAAGTGTTCGATTTCAAAAAAATACCACGGAAAATACATATTATACTTTTAGCATTTTTCGTTGGAGGCTTAACTGATGCTTTATCATATGAGTAATTCACTTCACGATCTTTCCTAGAGGCGCAGCTGAATCATAAAATTCTACCTATAATACATTCTTTTTCTTCTTTATTATAAAAATCACACCAATATCCTTTATTTTTTTTTTGTTAAAGCATCTTTACTCTTTGCAGTCTATCGCTACTCAGTTTGATGTATCCTTTTGACAGAATCCAACATAGAGTACTTTTGCGAATAATCACCGACTTGTTTCTAGAATTTTTATAATAAATAAATAGACCAGTTGGTGAAATTTGAACTTGGCTTTAACTTCGTCTCCTATATTCGCTTTGTCTTCATCTTCTATTGAGTTAACTTTATCTAATTTCACACATTTGAAAGATGAAGGAATAATGGTCGTATCCTTAACTTTCATTCTAAGGAAAGAGCAATGTCAACAGCTCCCTTTCCCGATCGAGAAATAGTGCCCAAAATTTCACTCTCATCAGGCAATGACCACGGAAAATTTTTTCACAAAGCTGGGTGCCAAAAAGGCAAGGAAAGAAGAATTGTGATAGGTTTTCCATCCTAAAATAATTAATAAGTTTTATCAAAACATGTGCATTAATTTTAATGCAGGTGTAGGCGTTACTAGTAATGACATTTTTAGTGGCGCTAAACCGATTGTCCATCAACCATTGCCGCCAAATATGCAAGAAGAAAACTGTTTTCCATATTAGGGGAACTCTTTCTATTGAAGCATTATCCTTATCCAAATACGAATCTAAAGCATCATTCAATCACTTCAATACAGCAGATTTTTGCACGGCTCAAAAATTCATTTTATCGACACTGTTTATATCCGAAATTTCAAGTCCAAGAACCTTCTGGAGATTTCTCATTGAACAATGTGAAAATTCTATTTTTTCGTATTGAACATAAATTCGCTTCGATTTATGTCGGGAAGTTCAAATCGATGTTTCATATAAAGAATAATACAATAATTCATTTTTAGTCCGTATATATTTTTTTACTTAATTCTCGCAGTGTTTCTTTTGTAATTAAAATGAATATTTTACTCAAGTGACTTCAAGTGAAATCAAGCGACTTCACATGACTTCAAGCGCATTGACATGATTTTATATGACTTTAGATATTCCAGGAGAATTCAAGGGTTTTCAAATGAATTCAAGTGACATAAAGTGAATTCAAGTGACTTCAGGTATTTCAGGAGACTTTAGGAGATTCCATTACAAGTGTACACCAGACTTCAATAGTTTTCAACCCATCGTTATATAATAAGTTCATAATTAAGACAATTTATCTTTTTTTTAATAGATTTTGAAAAAATGGTATAAATTACAATATTTTCTTACATTTTAAATGTCGTCCAAACTAATAAACGTAAGCTTCTACAGAATTTCAGATATTAGCCAACTAAATAAACTTTTTCCTTACATGTTGCAGAAAATTAAAGTTTTAATGAAAAAGTTTAAAAATGTTAAATATTATTGTTTGTAAAAAAAAGTCTTATACAATATATGATTTATTTTATGATTAATAATTCCTCAATTTCTTTTTCAGAGGCACCTCAAACGTCTTCTCAGTCCAAGGGCCCATATGACAAAGGCGAAGAGGATTTATTAGCAAAATTGCATTTTGTAAGCACTGAAGGGTCCATGAGATGAAGATAACCTTTCCGACCGTAATACTTTTTATTAAATATAAAATATTATTTATTTTTTTAATAATTATTTATAATAATTCATAATATATCAAATCCTTTTTAAATCGGACAGGACGGCGGGTAATATGTTCAACATTAGCTTGCCTCTGAAATATGTTTTTTGAAGCATGTATTTTGTTTAATTAACATAGCGACATTTTTAGATTTTTCTCGAATATTTAAACATTTTAAAGGTACTGTGAGTTTCTTGCAAATTTTGCTTTAGAACCCGTGTCATTTATAACATATAGATGTTTTACTTGATTAATTTTATCTAGTTTCTTGCACCCTTGCAAAATCTACAAAAAAGTCAATATTATTTTGGATTCTAACGTTATTTTATTAATAATATACGTTATCATAATTAAACATTAATAAGAATTTTATTTCTTAAGTTTTTTTCAGTGTAATTGTGCAATATTATGACGCTATTATAATTTATCTGGATATTAGCGAATATTCTCTCTCTAGCTCTTTCTGACACCTGGATTCAGAGGTACGTTTCCTTCTTTCACAATTGATTTTACTACAACAAATGGATTTGTATCAAATTTTCCCTTGAATTTTAGTTTTTAACCCGATATAAAACAGCTTCGAGTTTTCCATGCACGATATTAAAACATGAATCTTGGGGTTGCTCGATTTTTAATTTATCCTTGCCAGGAAAATGGTGCCGAGTATACATGTCGGTACCAGTCCTAAAAGGACGATAAAACTGAAACGTAATATTTTATTATTAATCATTGAAAGAAAAGAAACTTTGTCCTCGACCTGTGGACCTAGAAATATAACTGTCCCAAAATCCAGTGTCCAAACGAGTTTAATCACGAGCTTCCTTACAAGTCCCTACGGTTATTTAGGTACGTGTGGCTCCTGCTTTGTCCCTTCGCTAGGACCTATATTGTATCAATTTAGAAAGCAGCTCAAGTTCTAAATCATTTTCCTCTTTAGCCCTTTTTATTGAAAGAAGCTGAGGCTAATGTTGAGTAAAAAAATTACAAAGGGAGACACTATTCATTGGAAATCTTTGTGCAATGTTTGCCAAACAGAATAATTTCTCGCTTTCCAGAAGCGATGTTAAATCGAAACGTGTATGTAGTAGGCAATCAGTACCTAATCATTTCGCAAAATAATTACCTTCTAACTTTTAAAGCTTGGGTTTTATTAATTGTGAGGATTCAGAAATCGATTTTCTGCAAAAATCTCCTGGATTACACTATGCCAGTTCCCTGATGGTTAAGGGTCGCCCACACAGTGAATAATCTCTCAGAGATTTTCACATTGCACGACGTGAGAATTGAAGATTTTCACTCACGATATATTTCACGTATTATTGATCCAGAAAATTAAGGAGAAAACATTGCCAGTTTCTTGGGTAAGTTTCTTGAGGCAAGTCCTAAAAGTTCAATTTCACTACTGCTTATCGCACCTATGACACGCGATGATGGATGTCGCCGTTTAGCAGCCTCGTCTCGTTCGCGCGGTCTTCTCGAACCACACTTTTCGGTGTGGTTGCGCACGTATCGGCACCTTTTTCGCCAAGTGGTGAACATGATCTAGTGAAATCTTTCGCTAAGAAATTCCCAAGTCATCACGGAGCGTATTTATTTCCTATTTCACCCTCTTTTAATGGAAATCTTAAAGATAAGTTGATTCTAAATACTGAACCGTTTTTGGATTAAAAAAGGAAAAAAAGATTTTTTTCGAAAACCCCACCCATTTCCTGAAATTTTCAGGACTCGCACTGATGCAGTCTACTCACCACTGTCATGTCCCGAGCCAATAGGCGAGGGTAGAATGAAAATTTAGAACGAGAGAGACCAGAATGCTGATTACGTCAGGAGGGGAAGGCCTGACAGTTTATTTTTGTTTGCGAGTACGTTGTCACTTTTCAGTCCTATGGGAACTGTGTTAACATGCAATATTTAAATGAATGATGTAGGTCAAGTATGTTAGATTTATTACAGATCAGAATAGATATATAGTTGACTTGTCCGTTGGATCTCCTTTGTTATCGTAGGGCAGCGACGAAACCCTAACTGATTTTTGTGTTGTGAAATTATGCAAAAGTACGCTTCACTCGTGGTAGTGCGATACAAGGGCCTAAAACAGCTACCCAGACCACACTTCAGTTCAAAAACTGCTTTCTCTTGGACCCCCCCCCCCCCTTATAACAAAAGTTCAAAAATCGGGGCCCTGGGGAAAAAATTGTCCATTTTTTTCAAATCAAGCATAAGAGGCAAAATAGGTAAGAACTACGTCTAATGACACCCAAAATGGCCAAGACAATCAAGATGGCGCGGCAAATTTAGAGAATAATGTCGTCGTGGAGAATCAAACTGACTAGGAGACTCAAATTGTAACAGAAGAAGAAACACCTGTCGAGTTACATGAGGACACTCTCCAAATCTAAGGTTAATATCCACGAGATTCAAAAGCCGTTGCCTGCAAAATACATCCCTCTTTAGTTCTAAGGTGAGATGATTATATTTTATTAGGATTAATAAAAAATTTAAAGGCTGACTTACTTGAAAAATATCTACCAGTGGCTAGCTTTAACGCTCCAAAAATAAATACAGAAATTACAATAGTTTTAACTGAATCAGCCATCAAAACAGATGGTTTTTTTGTTGTGCTGTAATTACCATGCTGATTTAAGACGAAAGTAGACATAAATTAACTGTCTTTGGAAGGCTAAATGATAGAGGAAAATTGATTATTCAAATGCACCATGATTAATATGAGCCTAGGAAAGCTTTCATATTTATCCTGTTTTCACAAAAAATTTCTATCCTCTTGAAAAGGCTAAGCCTGACTCAAACTTATTTGGAGAGAAGTGGGTGATAGAATTGAAGAAGCTCATACCATGGCCAAATTGATTAAAACATTATAATTCAACTATCTACGAAAAACTTTAATCAGCCTTCGTCTCAAGAAAAAATCGAAACCCAGGAAGTCTGCAAGGAAATATACCGTTCTCCAACCAGGCGGGTTTTTCAAATACGTCAACAGGACGGCAATTACCAAAATTAGCATGCAAAGAACATCAGGGAAAGTAGCAGGATCAACTAAAAGTAGGTACAGCTAGCAGATTAAAATATTCCGTATAAAAATGGGAAAAATTATAAATGACCCATTTATCTTGTCATGTATCAATGGGTATAATATTTCGTTTTGTAAAGAACTTGTACAATATAGAGTCTCTATTGGTCATATTCGTAAAGGGTCTGAAATTAAAAATTACGTGTTTTCGAACATTTAGATAGATTTATTTATCCAGATCATTTTAAGATCGAAGATTTACGGACTGCAAGAAAATTTGTTTTTTTTTTCATGCTACTTTACGTCATCGATTGACTTCCAAGATGCTTACTAAATGGTTCCAATCGATGTATCCTGTAAAAAATTTCTAAGATTTCCATTTTTGGATCAACTTTATCAGTTTGAATTCCTTTTTTTTTGTTTATTTCCAAGTCCTTTCGTTTTCTCAAAAATTATGAAGCCCGTAGTAAATAAACTTAGATCTGAAGGATTTCCTTCCGTAATATATCACGATGATATGTTCTGTGTAGGAAAACACTTTACTGATTGTAAGGGTTACGTTATTGCAACGATTACCTTATTAAAGACACTTAGATTTATTATCAATTAACAAAAAAGTTACACGCTTGCAACAACGAGATATAAATTGCTAGGCCTCATAAAAAATTCTATTGAATTCTGTATTGAACTAACTGATAAAAAGGCATTCAGCTTGTTTGAACTAACCGAGAATTTCGAAGTAAAATCGGCTTGTACAATTAAGGATGTGGCTCACTTGATCGGAAAATTGATCGCTGTCAGTCGAGTTATACAATATGGTTGACCATATACAAAGATTTTAGAAACTGGAAAATTACGAGTCTTTGAACGGAATAATAGCGATTATAAAAGCATCATTATATAGGCCAATAAAGAAAAGGACCTACAGGGGCGACATACCGTATTTTTTTGACGACGCGCTGAACTTGAATCCGAGCTCAGAATTGAGCCATCACCTAAGCGTTCCGAAATATCCTAACCTTGCCGGTTTTTTCAATAAAGAAAATACTTAATCCTGAAGGGAATCTCAAAAAAAATTTATTCAAAGTATTGACCATTGGATTCTACACATTTTGCTCATCTTTCAGGCAAATCATGGATACCATTACAAAAAAAACTCTTTCTTTTTCGAGGCAAACCATTCGACGAGCCATTTTTCGACTTCTTCAAAACTGGCAAAGCGCTGCTCTGCGAAAAACAGGGCCGATTCCACCAACTGTGATTCAATCCACGATTAACTAATCATGGTTATTTTTTAATCATCGTTTTAATCATGATTAACTTGGGAAGCGTTCCAGCATGAATTCCTGACCTCTGATTAGCGAACCGTATACTCTGTTCGCAGTAAAGTCTAGTTTCTGCGTATTTCTGTTGTAACGGTGCTTTTCATTGGCGTCACTTACGACGAGTTGCTTGATAGATACGTACAAAAGTTGACATAATTCGTAGTTTGTGATTGAAAATATTAAAAGTAAAATGTACTAAAGTGAAAAAAGTTTTTATTTTAATGTGGCAGAAAATGTAGTTGAGGTGAGTACAATTTAGATCATTCAGTAGTGGAAGCTTCTAATGTGTCCCCTAAGGGTTTACATTTTTTCATTCACCCTCTTCCTATTCCTTAACACA
>JAAAKG020133207.1:0-14245 GCA_010014905.2 Druon quercuslanigerum
TATTGACGCTCAAGGGTCCTATTTTGAAGAATATTAGTTGTATAAGCCAAAAGGTTTAATAAAACTGCTTAAAAAAATAAGGCTCATTACTTTTCAATCGAACCCTGTATATACTTGTGGATATTATTATATTAAGGGGAAAAACAACTATGCCCGGATAAAGGCCTCAAACTATCTGGATAGTTTTCTTCTGGAATTCAAATATGGTCGCCACACTCTTCTTCCTATATCTTATTACAGTAGCAACGTGCTATTACTCAAGTTACTGGCTCGACGGGTTTAATACTCGAGTACTGGGAGGTTTAATAGTCTGGACGACAGGCGGCTGTTCGATCTATGTTTAAGCCTGAAGAGGGTCCCAATCCAGGAACGAAACGTCGATGAGTAAATAGGATTGACATCTTTTATGAAGACCGTAAAACAAAGCCTCTAATATCCAATTATTTCCTGCTTTCACAAAAAGCACTCTGAAATACGGTCGCCAATCAATTCTCTCTATTAGAACAGTTTTCTCTCTGACAAACTTTCCATCGAGGGAAGCTAGGACCGCATATATGGAACGCGGTAGAGGACAGATATCGTGTGACCATCTCACCGAGAAGATCTTATAACCAACGAATCATGAGGAAGTAGAAAGAATTTTTTGAAGACTATATTGTTTCATTTGATTTCTGAAAAATGTACTGATTGGATTCAGGTTCGTGGTGCCTCAATTCTCTCTTTTTTTATTACACCTTATAATGAAGTTTTCTTCTTCGCGGGGTTTCGCCGAAGCCAGAACCAAGCATAATTAAAATCACGCGAGCGTGGCAATCAAAAACACTCTCAAGCCAACTCTAATGCTAATGTCAATAACTTGAAGTATCTATCCGCCAGAGACCATAAGGGGAAAGACGTAGCACCAACCGGTGATCCGAAAAATCGTGGATACACTCGACGACACCAGGGGGCCTACCAAAACCCGAGGCCAGGCACTGGTAGCACAAGGCGGTAGTACCAGGACAAGCGGCGAGTGGCAGCACCAGACGGGTCACCGCAACAGACTAAACCACCCTGTCAACACCAAGTGGCGAGGCGAATAGACGCAAGTCATGGTAGCCACGTTAAGAACGGAATACGTGTGACCAATGGCAACCTCGGTAGTCTATTGGACGAAAACCAGTCGGCAGCACGGAATCTACCAGGGATGAGCACAGGGTGAAAACCGACCATTGGATCTCGCCCGTTGACACCAGCCAATCAAACGTCAGAGTTGGCTTGAGCACCGGTGAGCACGCTAACACCGACGTTTCCAGAACGAAGTAAAAAGGAAGGATGGAATCCTGTGGCACTCTGGAGGCCGCGAAACAGCTGCAAAGTAGCATTTCCTTAATACAGCAATAAAATTTTGGATGTTATTATTAAAAGCAGTATATGTCACGGTTGCGCAAGTTGGAAAGGCCAAGAGAATACGGTTGAATATGCTGCGTGGTATGATGAGCATGCAGATCACTGTGATGCAAATCATACCGGTAGAGAACGCCGGAACACCTTAGTCGAGGTTCCGATAGGTAGGACCCTATCTGGCGCCAACTAAAAATACAAGGAGCCTCGAGGGTTGTTCGTGGATCAAAAGTGCGTGACCCACGAACTTGGTTCATTCAGACGTGACGACAGGTAAGTGGTAGCCAATTTATTGTGGTCAGGTTTCCCACCTGGGCCACCCCTGGCCAGGTCGCGTTAGCGGTAGGCGCGTGAAAGTTGGGAAACTTGCTTAAAACCTTTTGCCTCCAATCTTTTTCTCGGTCGTAGGTAGATCGTGGTCCTAGCTTTCGGAGGCTACATCTAGACTAAATTTTCAAAACTTTCTAAATATTTTTTAGATCAAAAGTTATGTGGGCGTATTTAGTAGCAGGTTAAATTTAAGCTAGGCTTGAATTAAATTATAATAAAAGTAAACTACGCCAGCAATCATTAAATGTGCGGGGCCTATAGGCCCTTATCTACTTGTAGATAAATGATCGCGTGACACTAGTGAATGGGGTATAATTGACCAGGTGCAAAAGTTAGTTTCAGAAAGGAGGTATTTGTGCAGGGATTTGTGGATCTCCTTATGCTGTGATACCTTACAGTGCTTTAGCAATGAATGCTATTTCACAGGCACTACAAACAATTTTTCCTCTAGGAGAAGTCCATTTCACATACCAACGATTGAATTGGGATCTGTCTGGATTATCACCGAGGGCAAAGCAAATAGTGAATGAAACAGGTTATGGGTTATGGATTCAATCGGTACTCGCGATCAGCTGATAAATCAGCTGTCTCGTTTATATATGCTGAACTGTGGGGAATACGCTGTCAAATTTTTATGATGCAGCCGCCTCCTTAGAGCTAGAAATTTACCCCCACCATACCTACCGTTTCGGAGCCGCAAAACAGAAGTATGAATTGAATGAATTGAATAAATGAATGAATTAAATAAATCTCATGAATTCAATAGTAAATATTTCGATGCTGTGCCTTCTTTTCGTTATTTTTGTTTTGTAATATGATTTTGAATTTTTGATTTTATGATTTAATTGGCATGATTTGCTTTTGTGCAATTTTCGTATGATACATATTTTGTAAAATTGCTAGTTGTTTGCCCCATATCCTAACTTTTGTGCATAATTGTGTCCATCCCTTGTCCCCCGGAAAATAATTAGTTGTTTTCCTAAAGATATAAATATTATATTAACCCTCTTTATGAAACGTGCCCATTAAAATGAGATGTTTTCATATATTTAAAATTCAGTCGCCTGCCCCACAACCCTATATCTTTGAATAGTTGCCCCCCCCCCCCCCCCCCCCCTCTCGCCTACAAGAATAATCTGTTGTTTTCTACGCCTTCCGTCCATTTTAGGGAAAATTAAATATGTTAAATTGAGTTAGGCTCTATTGTTAAGTCCCGCGAAATCATGGAGGATCGTACGCGTCGTGTATTGAATTGTTAAATACACACATTATACCCTAAAAGTGTACTTCATTCTTCTGTATAAACGTAAGTGTTTAAAAATGTCAGTCTATAATTGTAATAATACGATGAAACCCTTATCAATACAAAACCACGCCTTCTACCTAATTTTCCCACTTGGGATCTGAGCTAGTTTGAATTAAAAGTAAGTTACCTTTTCATATTTTGTTTATTTATCGTGATTTTCTTGTTTTTGACCCAAGAAAGGTCTGGCGCCAAGGAAGGAAGGAAGGATGAACTCGAGAAACGCGTTGGAAGCAGCCGAGTTGCTGAAAATTAAGTGGAATTTCCTTCAACATCTGTAAGTTCTTTAAGATTCATGGATGCGGAGTCATCCTGGAAAAACAATGACTATATACAATATACCAGGTATCATCAAAACTGCAATGCCTCTGGCTTTCACACAAGCGAATATTCAAACTGGTTTTTCCACAACTGGTATTTATCCGTATAATGAGAATCTGTTTCAAGAAACTGACTTTGCACCGTCTTTTGTAACGGACAGACCGAACCCTGACACTGGAGAGACTTATCCTGCAGAACCATCTATCGTAATGGACAGACCTAATCTTGACACTGGACAGATTTATCCTGCAGAACCATCTATCGTAATGGACAGACCTAATCTTGACACTAGAGAAAAGAATACTGGGCCTAACGATGAAATAACGCCAGTTCTAGCTTACTTTTTGGGCGAATCTTCAATTCCAAATTCAAGCAATGTTCTGCCAACTACGTCATCCTCAGCCAAATCATCTATTTTTTCGCCTGAAATTGTTCGGCCTTTTCCAAAAGCTAGCCAAAGGAAAATACGATGTTCCAGAACCAAAAAGTCGACCATTTATACAGACATTCCTGAAAAAGAGGCAGTCAGGCAAGAATATGAAGAAAAACAAAAACGATTTAAGGCTAAGCAAATAAAGAAAAATCTCAATGAACCGACAGAAAAAGACAAAGGGAAAGGAAAAAACAAAGCAAAGAAAAGGAAAGCATCACCATCGTCATCAGACGAAGAAGAGTATTTCTGCCTTGTTTGTTTGGGCGCATATTCTAAAAGTAGGGCTGGCGAACAATGGATCAAATGCCAAGGAGAGTGTCAGCTCTGGTCCCATATGGAGTACGCAGGTAATAGTCGCCATTATATTTGTCATAATAGTGATGAGTCTGACTAGATCTTAGCAGCTTACTTTCTAGTTTTTAGAACTAAGAATCAATCTTGGATTTTGTTTATTCACTTAATGTTCAGTTTAGTTTACTATTCGACTGATAAATATGAAAACTGTTAAATATGAAGACTGTTATAACAACGGTAGATACTACTTTTCCTTATTAGTTACAAGCGATTAAAATGTTCCTAGATTTTATTTCATTCGTCACGTAATAGTTAATGACAATAGAGAAATAGATTATATTATATTATGTAACATGTTATTTGCAATAAAGACCATTTTGGTGTATTTTTGAATATGTCACTACCGACCTCAAGCACTGTCACAACCGCCCCTGGGGTGTGGTCGGTTGTGACATTTCTTTCTTTTTTTCTAATTTGTCCCCATAAATCAACCATTGAACTTAAGGAAAAAATTTTAGTATTTATTCGTCGGCAAATGTACATTTCACACTAAAAAATTCCTTTCATCCAGTTAACTGACATACTGACAGAAAAAAAGGCGATTAAATGAAAATTGTCACAACCGTATCCGGTCTACCCTACTCCGTAATTCGAAATCCCTGAATTGACTCACGTTACCTGTAACTTTTGCGATTACCTTGAATTATCTTGATAATTTCAAGAACTTTTTTTTTGAATACGTAATTTAACACCCTCTGGCGAATATCTTTACGCATTTGTTGAAACCGTCGTCCCTGTGTTTTCTTTTTGAAAACTTTCCTTTTTTTACCCACTTGAATAATTCAAAGAACCCCCTTCGACCATGATGTTACCTTGGGGTTATTATGTTAATTTTACGGTTTAATATTGAAGTGCTTATCCATTTATGTCATACCTGTTTATTCTTTTGTTACCTTCGTATTTCTTACTATGGACAATTGAGAAACGTCATTTTTTTGTTTTGGTCAGGCGAAAATCATTAAGTGAATAGCCATTAGAAACCCTATTTGTCACGTAATTGTCCATAGGCGATATGTGTATTCTGTCCTTTTTTTTAGTCTACTATTTTCGCTGACGCTTATGACGCCGATATTTTTAGAACTAACTTTTAGTGATCTCACCCTTAATTTTTCTTTTTAGTAATGTGTCACTCTCCTTGCGATTTATTGTTGTAGAAAAATTGGACTTGTCTACATTTTATATGATTTTATTGTTTTCTCTGTTACCCCTATATTGGCCTTTTTGTATATATTTTAATAGTGAATAAATTGTTATTAATTATTAAGAGAAATTTGAGCTTTGTAATTATGAACCAGTCCCTCTACCATTTTGAAATTAGACTGAGCTAGCAAATTGTTGTCCATCCTAATGTTTTCTCATAAATTGTTGTTGTTTGTCTTTATCTTGGTTTGAAATCTTTCACCTTTTGTTAAGTTTTGGTGTCGTTGCTATAGTTATTGTTAGTGATAATAAATTCTAACATTGGAAGTAAGTTATCTTTTTAACACCCGTTATGCTTTATTTTTGGATTTTCGCGTATTAAGGTTAAGGTTGCCCTTTTGATTGAAGTTTGTGAGTTTTTCCCTTTATCGTGTAGCCTGAAACGCGTCGCGTTCAGTGAGGTTCCCTTTGCCCTTTTGGAATGTAGATTCCGTATATTTTTGTTTGTTTTCTCACTTACTTTGATTGATTGGGTTTGCCTTTGTCCCAAGCAAGGACTGGTGCCCAAAAATCTAGGTTATCTTTTTGGATGTGTCTAAATTAATGGTTAAATAAATTATTTAAATAATTATCCTCGTTGGAATTTTGATTTACTTAATTAGGGTGCCCTATGCGCTACTTGGGGATCGTCAAATATAATTTTTCTTTTATTTGAAAAGGTAGCGTTACATTAGAAAATAAATATTATTAAATTTGAGAAAAATTAACCCAGGGGTGAATTTGGTTTTAGTTGTTACTTTCTCTTACTCACTAGTGATAACCCCCCCCCCCCTTGTTGTCTTATACTCGTGGTTAGTCGGAGCCGAAGACGCCGGAACACCTTCGTCGAGGTTCCGATAGGGAGGACCCTATCTGGCGCCACTAAAAATAGAAGGAGCCTCGAGGGTTGTTCGTGCGTCAAAAGTGTGTGAGACCCACGAACTCGCTTCAGTCAGGCGTGACGGCAGGTAAATGGCAGTTCAATTTCTTCGTGATCAAGTTTCCCCATCTGGGCCAACCCCCGGCCAGGTATCATTAGCGGTAGGCACGATAAAAATGGGAAACTTGCTTAAAAGATTTAGATGATTATGTGTCTCTAACAGACAATTAAATGATGTTACTGCTGAAGACGTGCGTAAATAAGTATATCCATTCGTCAGTGGCCATCTTTCTTTCGCGTTTAGTGTAATGAGACACATGTATTCTCCACCCTCCTTTTGAACAAATCTCTTTGGTTTGAATATATATAAATCTATTGATTATTAATTCTTTGTTTCTTTACTGTTAAATTATGTATCAGTCTTGCTTCGAAATCCCCCCCCCCCCCACGTTTTCCCTGTACTGAGTTGTCGGAATTGAACTGATTTGTACCAACTCAAAAATTCTCTTTTTCATACTAAAAAACTGAATTCCCAGTGGCGTCTCCACAGGACGTCTCATCAGGACATTGTCTCAGACAGAACATGTGACGTTGGAATATTGCAAGACACAAGCTAATAATTTTAAGAAATTCAAAGATTTCATCAATTTGATTTTACTGGTAAGTCAAGCTACTTAACATACGATATCTGATAAGAAAACCGTATAATTTACGAAACGTAATCCACTCTTTTTTCAGATAAAACTAAAGGACTAGAAGATGTTTTTTAAGGTTTTTCAGCCTGTTCTTAATGGATAAGTTTTTCCCATACGTAAAAAAAAATTTATTTTCCTTCTCAATGTGTAATTAGAAATATACAACGTTTCAACTATAAAATAAGGATTACCATCAATATTCTATTTACACACAAATATTGTCAATATGTGAGGTCTCTATCACAACTTCTTTAAAACATGTAAGCACCAAACACTTGAGGTGCTTGGTAATCGAAAAAACTTTCAATTGTTAAAAAAATGTTACCAGAATTTTATATTTAAATAAAAAGGAGAAACTTTTTATGAATCTTAGTTTTGAGTTACTGATGTCGAACTATGTTAATATAGACCAAAAATAAGAACTGAATTGACTGAAAAAAAATAAAGTGAAATTCTCTCCTAAAAATTGAGCGTATGGAACACCTGGATTCTTTATATAAGGTCTAATATTGATCTGTCATCAGATTGTGACATCTTTCCTTCATCTGGGGGTAGGAACTTCAAAGAGTATTTCTCAGCGATTTTGCCACC
The DNA here is from genome assembly GCA_010014905.2 of Druon quercuslanigerum. Lineage (NCBI taxonomy): Eukaryota > Metazoa > Arthropoda > Insecta > Hymenoptera > Cynipidae > Druon > Druon quercuslanigerum. The sequence goes on from JAAAKG020133207.1 coordinate 7,470, forward strand.
TTACAAACGCACAAGCTAACCGACCGGAAATTGGAATCGGAAGTGTGCACATTCCCGAAATGTGCACACTTCCAAGTTCGAGCACGGCCTAAGTAATGTCTTTCCCTTCGGGCAATGAGGGAGGTTAGTGAAGGGAAAGTGACTGATCGCACTATATCATTTCCAACGAACGAACATTTGCCTCCCCTCGATGGGGTGTAAAAAATGGGGGTGGTGAATGATCGTTCAAATTAATCAAAGGAACTAAAAATAAAAAATTTGCACTGCTTTCAAGAAAGAGGCATAAATCTCAGTTTTCTCAAAACGAAACAACCTACACTAACACTTGTGAGTTTGGACATTAAAAGGGTCGATTCCTTTTAAACTATTTTAGCATACTAGCCAAATGCGAAACGTCAGGTGTTATCCGATTCCGTGAAGTTGTTTATTTCTTCAGATGAAATTTCATTCTAGTAGAAGCTTACAAACGAAAAGTGGTTTTTTCCTCCCGAGACATTAATATGGAGTACATTTCACCTGGCCAATTTTCTGGAGGTTCTTATCGATCCAGAAAAAATACGAGTGGATGGGAGAAATATAATCTATATTTCTATTTTTCTGGCACGATGCTAAGAATCCACGACTTTCGAAAGCAATTTTCGAAAGTGGACCAATTTTACGAGATGACTTGCCGATACGATTCTGATAAATAAGATGAAAGACGACTTGGCTCGCTTGTACTATTAATTCCTAGCGATTTGTAAAAAATAACCTCGTAAATTGGTCTTCCCCTCGACGAAGTTCTAAATATTGATCCCATTGGTACCAGAAGACTATTTTCTAGTGAGAGTGATCATAAATGCAATCAGCTATAGATGTTTACCATCAACATCATACAGTTTCGAATATGCCCTGTAGTCATTAATAATCGACTTCTCTATCTTTAAACTAGAAAATTAACTGATTTTGGTCGGCAATATATTTTAAGGCAGAAATTTTAGTCACAATTATTAAAAATTTAGAGAATTTCAATTTTATAGAAACTTTTCTTTATGAATTTTTTTTTCGATGTGTGAAGAATTTCAAGGACAAGTTTAAATAAAACTACAGAAACTGGTTTTATAAATTCCCAGTAATTTCCCGAGATTTCTCCAATTTGCAAACATTTTTCGCGGACAATAAAATAAAATAATTCTAAAAAAAAATTCAATTTTCAGTAATAAAAAAACTAAAAATTAAAGCCCTCAAAATAGAACTCTTAAATTTCAATGTCTTAAATTTCAATGTTTTGACATTGAAGTTTAAAAGTTTTTTAACTCAGAAATTTTGTATTCAATTCAACTCAAATTCAACTCTAAAAATGTAAATCTACATTATCTTTTTAAATGTTCTGAATTAAAGAATCAATGAACCTTAAAATGTTCAAAATTATATTATTTTAAACAATTTTAAGCTAGAAATGTTGAAAATTGAAAAATTAAATTTTTTTAACCTAAACTTTTCTTAAATGTGAAGTTAAATTATTTTCATGTTAAGTAGTTTAAACACCCTGGAAAAGCTTTAAAGAAATTTTTCTGGATCTTGAGAAATCTAGAATTTGTTTTAAATTTATTAAACTTTACAATTATTCTTGAGATTTTGTTAGAACTTCTAAATATATTTTGAAATGAATAGATGTTCTTACAATTTTTAGAAACTCCTGCAAATTTAAAAAAAATCTTAAAATCTTCCAGCTTCTTTTTTAGTAAATTTTGAAACCTTTTAAAATCTTTTTTAGTATTCTTTTAAATAATATTCCAAAATAAAAAATTATTTTTAATTTTCCTATAAATTTCACAAAAGTGTTTTTATTCTTTTGTAGCCTTTCACAATAATTCTTAAAAAGTTTCTAAATTTTTTTTGAAATCTGCAAAAACCTACATTTCGTTTTAAATTAGACTTGCTATTTGCACCTAAATTTCGGTACAAATTGCCAATTTTCTCGGTACACTCTTTGTTTAAGTATTAAAAATAATCTCAAGTTTTAAATTAATTTTCAAACTTTTCAAAACTAAAAATTACTCAAATTTTTCCGGAAATAATAAGTGTTTAATTATATAGTATAGGATTAATTTTTAACGTTAAAATCAGGAAGTTTTTAATTTTGAAGAGATTTAGAATGGTCTAGACAAATAAATTATATTATTGTTCCCTTTAAAAAATAATTTATTTATATTTTCATTTCATGAACTCAAAACGGTTATCAAAAATTCGCAAATTTAAACGCTTTTTATTTTGAAGAATGGATTTTCAAATTCTTTAAATTAAAATATTAGCATGGGAAATATTTAAAGTAGAAGCCTTTCGAATTACGCATTGTAAACTGAATGATGTCATAATGGAAAAAGATAACAATTAAACTAATATTTAAAAAACTTTGAAAATCGAACTTGAATAGATTTTTCTTCTAAATATTTGTAAAATTCACAGTCAAAAAATAAATTCACTGTCATTTCCTGGTTTTTCTCGGACTCAAAAATGCCGCGTCATTTCCCGGTTCAGCGGCCACCCTGTGACTATTTTTATTACATTAAAGGATCTTCCCTACACCACTGAGGTCTTTTCTGGTCTGAAGTACGTCATTTTATATCTTGTATACTTTAAAATCCAAATTACTTTAACGCTAACTTTTTAACGAGAATAGCAATGCTGTAATGTAATGCTTTAATTCGTTGCTTAAAGTAAATTATATTACAAATTCCTAAACATCCAATGTACTATCCGGAAAAATAGTGAAGACAAAAAACTATAAAAATAACTAATGTCGCAATTAAAATATGAATGACAATAGACGACAGAAATATCTTTCAAGTGCCAATTCAACTTTTTTTTCCTCTTTTCTGATTCTTAAATCCCCCCCCCCCCTCTCCCGCGCATGCACACAGAACTGCATTGCAAGAGAAGATTTCGCTGGTAGGAAAGCTATGGAAATAGAGAAAAGAAGTGAACAACGGAAAGCAAGTTCGCCATTAAAAGTTCAAGATACGTTAGCGCAAAACAGTTTTGGCGTAATAGGCAAAGTTACCTTCCATCCAAGACCCTTTCAGCCAATGCTCCTAACCTCACGACTTCCCGGCCTTTATTATTTTATATTTCGTGTCTCGCGGGCCACCGCAATCTGGAGATAAGAGAAATTATACCCACGTTTCAAAGAGAAACAACCGTTAGCGCGACGCAGAACTTTAATTCGTCGGGCAAGGAAGCTACGATTTCATCTCTATGTGAAAATCTACCCTAAAGAGCATGGCACCTAAGCCAATTTCTTTTACGCGAGCTTTTAAGCATTTAATATTGAGTTTCATGTTTCAAATCGTTTTAAAAATTTCAAAAATATCAATCATGAAGTTTTAAGTAACACTGCAATAATAAATTAAGAGATTATAGTTGTTAGTGTTTTCTCTATTAAAAATGCTACTTAATATAAAACAATAAAACAAAAAAGGAAAATTGTAACCACTAGTTAGGCTGCTTCAATCAATTTACTTCAAAGCCCCTCTCAGAACTTTCGAATTTAAAATCTTCAACATTTAAATATTGATCGATATTTGTAACTATGAATTTTAAAACAGAAATAAAGGCAATCAGGCTTTCAACATTGTTGAAATTAAAAGCTTTCTAATTCAGCCAATCTCTAAATGAAAAAATATTTTGAATTGTACAATTTCAATGTATAGCAGCAAACTAAATTAAACAATTTCTGTTTAAAGGTATTCAGGCTGGTTTCAAAATGTTGCGAGTTCACCAGGTTTTTCATGTTTTGTCTACTTTTTTTTTAAATCCATTAAATATTTAATTTTAACACATTCTACTGCTTGCAGACTTCAACATCAGGGTGTCTACTCAAAACCTGGAAAAAAATTCCCTGACAATTCCAGATTTTTTTCCAGGTATCTCAAGCTTTTTCCAGGTATGATCTTCGCCGAAAGATTAAATAAATAATTACATAATGCAAAAAAATAATTAATAATTTCTTAAATTTGTCTCTCAAGTACATGAATTTAAATAAAAATTCAAAAACATGTTTATTTTATCTACTTATACTTAAAATTTAGTGCATATTTAGGTAAAATCATATGAATACTATATTAAAAATTAACTTGAACCGCTTCAAATTCCTAACTTTTCACATAGAAATTTGGATTCTACCAAAAAGACGATTTTTCAAATAAATACATTAATTCTCAATAAAATAGTTGAATTTTTAACTGAAAAAGATCAATTTTCAAACAAATAGCTGAATTTTAAACTACAAAATACCCCTTTTTAACCAAAAATAGAATAGTTAAATTATTAGTTAAAACATTATTCTTACAGAATGATCAATAGCTAATGGCAATACTTGAATTTTTAAGCAAAACAAAAATTGATTTTTAAACAAGACTGTTAATTTTCAAACAGAAAAATTTATTTTTCTAGCAAGAAAGACGCTTTGGTTAAGAGTTCGTCTTTTTTATTTTAAATTATAACTATTTTGTTGAAAAATCTTCTTTTTTAAAAATATTAATATTTTTGTTTGGAAATTATTAATGGTGCCCGAAAATTCATGTTTTTTATTTAAGGTTTAAGTATTTCAATTAAATATTCATTATTTTAGCTGAAAATTCAATTTTTTGGTTGAAAGTTAAAATATTTTGTAGAAAATTTATGTTTTTGTATTAAAGTTAATCTTCTCCTGTTGAATATTTATTATTTTAGTTAAAAATTTATCAATTTCACTTAAAGTTTTGTTGTGAACGATTTTCAGTTTTGAAGTAATTTTAAATGAACAAATTCATAATAAAACAATTTGATTCACTTTTAAAGTGTATTTAAAAAAAGTCTTAAATATGTATATAAATTATAAAATATTTAAATTAACACTAATAGCTATATTTTTAAACGTAACCAGAATATAATTTTTTCACATTACTTTCGTAACCAATTCCTTTTTTACACGAAATGTGATATTCATTTCAAAATTTGGCTAAGTAATTAAAGTGAACAATTTTTTGGAATATATTTTTTTAATTCTATAAATCGTTTAGTGTTTTTTTATTATTTAATTTCTATCAGTTTTAACTGTATTTCGCATTTTGCGTGAAAAAAAAATCTTAAGATTTTTCTCATATGGCCCTAAGAGGCCATCCATAAATTGCGGCACGCAATTTTCCGAAAATTTTTAACCATAAGAATGTTGCTGCAGAGGAAACATAATAAATAATCCTGGAAAGCGCAGCAGAAAGCTTCAAGATAAAGACGAGCTTAAAAGCATTAACGACTACTTTAACCATACGAAGTCAAAAAAAGCCCTTTAGATAAAAACTTAAAGCCTTGCTTCAAGCATGGTAGTTTAATAAACAGTTATTTAAAAATGAAAATAGCTGTTTATCTTTAGGGATAATATTATATATACTCTATATTTTATAGAAATAATTTTCGTTTGATATGCACTTATACTTCTAATAATAATTATATCTTTTTTTGAGAGAGAGATTATGAAATATTTTGCGATTTGTAAAATAAGCAAAACAGGCCGCGATGATCAATTAAGGAAAAGAATGTGAGTTTCACTATCAATTTCAATTTAAAGTCTAAAATAGCTTTGACTAAAAGTATTTAAATTATAACATTTATATTAAACGTGGGTATATTGTGTAGAAGTAGTTTACACTAGACGTGCGTTTTCTTTTAATAATATTTATAGCCGACATATTTTCTGCGAAAGATCACGAAAGTATTGCACACTTTATAAAATAAGCAATACATGATGTGATTAATAATTAATATGTAAGAACAATAATTTGTAGAAGTAATACGTTCAACATGCGTATACATTATAATAATAATTATTAGCTTATTCGTTTTCTTCGAGAGATTGCAAAATACTAATGTGATTTATATAAATTAAAATAAACATGCTGTGATAAATAATAAATAATTTCAGTAGTGTAGTGACAGCTATTTTAATTGGTCCCTGCACCAAAAAGAAAATAGTCATACCTACAAATTTATTAGTAGATACTACTTACTGTATTAGTAAGCTCAACTACCTATAGATAGTCATTTTGACAATCTAAAGTAGTTAAAAAATTTTGTATTAAAATTTGTGAGTTCAAGTGTGATTTTACTTGAAACAAAAAATTATATCCCTTATTTCGGAAGAATCAAGAAACTTTATAGAAAAAAAAACAAATCATGCAGTAGTTGAAATTTCAAATGTTGTTGCCCAAATACAAGTTATACGAACATTGTCGTTTGATAAACATTTTCAAGCTTTCCAAATCGCAGAAACAGACGAGTCGACTATAATAAGTTTCAATAATTTAGGCAGTTTAAGAACGTGGAATTGCATTCCCAAACGTAATCAAAATTGCTACATAGTATTTTGCTCTCTTTATGACTATTCGTCGATAAGATTAATGTAAGTTTATAAATGTATTCGAATAAAAAAATAATTGCAAAAGTTTGTTAATTTATTATGCGACAAATTTCCATTCTAAAAAAAAGATATAACTTTTAAAAAAAACACGAACACTACAATTGGTCTAGTCACAATAACCACAGAGAAAGGTTCACCACGCAATCTTTCATAGGTCATTCGGACTATTATGACTGGTTACTGTAACCAGAAAATTGGGGTATCCTTAATCAATACTTTCACGTGACCACCACCACACATCGGCATTCAAAAAGTTGACTGAGTTTACAGTCTGGTAAATATGACCAGAAAATGTGGGTACGATAATAACGATTTCGAATTCTCGTTTAACCTGAAAATT
>JAAAKG020133208.1:1709-14245 GCA_010014905.2 Druon quercuslanigerum
ACGTCGGTTGGGCGAGGAAGCCCGGGAGGGGGTGGGCAGCGGGGGGGCGGGGGGGGGGGAGGGGGGGGGGTGGGGGGAATTAGTTTAAACCGAGTCATAGCAGTGGAAATACTGAGATATAGTTGAATGAAAAATATATTTTTTTAATTATCCGTTTGAGAAACTACTTATTTGAATAGAAAATGATTCTTTGACTTGAACATGAACTGCTTGCCCGATTTGAAATTAATTCCAACGCTGAAAAGATACGTAAAAGATAAAAGTAAAAGATACGAAAAAATGAACATATGATGGCTGATTAAAAAGCAGCAAAACCCCTTTTTTGGTTGACAAAAAGGGGTTTACTCACAAATTTAGTTATTTTTTCATTACAGATGACTAAATATTCATCTTTAAATCGTTTTTTGAACCATAATAAGTCTCTATGACAAAAATTGCAGTGAAAATATTAAAAGTGCACATGTGATAAGTGATGAAAACAGAGTTGTGTAAACTTTTTTTTATTCATAAAACATAACTAAATATTTATTTATAATAAATAAAGCGACTTATATGGTACTATAATGTTCAGATACTGTCCCCGCTTCATTCTACGGTGCACTTTTTATACAACTCGTATCCTATTTGAGGACGAAACATATTCTTTTTTTAGGCCCAAGCAGAAGTTAGTATCGTTTTAATCGTCCCTTTTAAACTTACTTCTTTGGCATCTAGGAAACGAAATTTGTCCAAAAAACTGAACTCTTGACATTTACCTACAAAATATAGGTCAAAAAGGGTCACACTCGGCAGGTGTTAACTTTTTAGTTTTATGGCGAATTGTACATTCTTTAAGCTTCCTATAAAAGCTCTTAGCTCTTGGATGCACAGGGAATGGCAATAAGGTTGATTTTATCAATTATAAACTTTTAAAATTTGTATTTATTTTACTAAAAAGCGTAATAACTTAAAACATACATTGGACTATTAATTTAATTTGCGTTTAAGGGACAAATCAGGAATTTGGAGTGAAGAAAGTCTGGCACTTCCTTTTTGAGTGATTTCTAAATACCAGCGATAAATTCTTCGGCCATTCTTTTAGTCTCCTTTAAGTAATTTACCTGAAACTTTTGAAGTCAAATTTGAATTCCATTAATTTCTTGAATTACATGAATTTGATAAAATTCCGTGAGTTTCTTGAATTCCATTAATTCTTTAAATTCCATGCATTACTTAAATTCAATGAAACCCTTAAATCCTAGTAGTTCCTTTAATTCCTTGAATTTCAATTATATGAATTTCTTTAATTCTATGAATTCTTTGAATGGTATCCAATGGTTGAACAAATGGAAAGACTATATTAGAACGTTCTTTAAACATTCAATGTTAAATTCATTGATGTTTTATCAACGTATTAATGTTCTCAAAAATTATTTATCATATTAAACGTTTACAGGACACCAAAAAGATGATGTTCGTTGTTTTTATATCGTTCTGATACCCGATTTTGATTGTTGTACCTACTTGGAACGTAGAATCATCTTTATGGCGCGGTCTTTCGCAGACGATTCATCGTTTCGTGTTTACTGTTCTATTTATAATTTCTTCCTCTGTTTTCTTCCTATTTATGTTGAAAAATTGTCCTAATATTTTCTCATTTTTGGAAGATTAGTGCGCCGTAAATCTGATACATTTTTCTTTTAAACCGAAAAGTACAGAAGACGTGTTCATTGCGCGGCGCAGATGATGGTCATATTATTATATTATATAACCTTTATTGATATCCTCTTATGACCTTAATACGAAAAGGAACCAAATAATATTTTCAATATTTTAAAATACCAGTATATGTTTCAAGCATTACTTGAAATGTTGAATTCTTCATAATCCACCAGAAGCATTACTTAATGTAATAAATACAATATAAAATTTGCTAATGTCTTGTTCGTATTCCATAGTTTAGATTAAGTTAAATATCTTATACTTTTAGTTGTCTCGTAGTGAACTTCCAGTTATTTTTAAATTCAATAATATTTATAGCAGATCTAGCGTGACGGATATATAAATGTTTAATAAAACGATACGTGCTCGTCAAAGGGTGCAGGTGAAGTAAAGCGACAAAATGAGATAATTGCAATTAGTCACAGTTTGTCGTACTTACAATATGACTGAAATGCTACTTGGTTAGGGTTTGTAAGTGGCGGTTATCACGAGAAGCGGCTGCTAAACGACCTGCTGGATGCATACAACGTGCTGGAGCGGCCGGTGGGCAATGAGTCTGAACCCCTACAGTTGAGCTTCGGCCTTACGCTTATGCAAATAATTGACGTTGTAAGTTTGCCACAAACAATACTTCTTTAGGAAATAAAACCTAAATTTCTTTCTTACATTTTTGTACATCTTATTTTTTATGACATACTTACATAAGCTCTTAAATGCATACTTGCGCACAGGTTGGTTCAAATTTACACATACACATGCCCAACCAAATATGTATACTTGTAAATAGATTTACTTATTTGGTCCCATATATATACGATTTTACGTCACAAGTATCCTTAAGTAGCTTTTACGCATGAAGAAGCACCTCTGTCAGGAATAAAGCTCCACTATTGGAAGGGTGGGTAAATTATCCCGTCAAGTAACGAGATTCGCTCCCCCAGCCATGATTTTAATGTGCATCCCTGCAGCTTTCTAATTTCTATTGATAATAATTATTGGCAGGCTTACGAACATCAGCAAAATTAATATTCTTTTTACATTCTAAATAGCTTATACCATGAACTTTATACTATCCATTGTTAATAGAGGCAATTTTTTATTATTTTTTTTCAATTAAAATGAAATTTTAATTCTTTTTCTGAATGATGAAATTCCTCCAGTTGACAGGGAAATATAAGTCGTCTTTGGGAAATTCGAGAAATTTCACTATGATGCCAGTGTGTACCAAATTGCTCCGTCAATATGTAAGAAATTAGATATGGGCGCCAACGACTAATTCAGTGGAAGAACAATTAAAAGACTTCATGAGATCATTAAAAAATAATGAGTGGCTGAAGATGGGCTGTAAAATTCTGATGTCATGAAAGCGTTTATAAAGTGTTGAAAATGTTTTAGCATCAATAAGTTTGCGATCTGTAGATAATAAGCCCTAAAATCTAGATGCCAAATTTCAAAATCTGGACATCTACTTTTGAACCAGGAAACTGATTTCAGTACAGTCCAAACCTAACCATTCTAAATACGCGATTTGAGCAATATGGCGGTTATGCTATTAGCGCATTTTAAATAAGGGAAAGGGTTCAGCTATTAGCGGGTTTGCGTTGTAATCAGCACCGTTTTTCAAGTACATCAGTATTTAATATTTAACTAATTCAAGGGTGTAGCATTTTGGACGTTATATCCCGTATACTAGAATATGGTGAACGTAATGTTATTGACGATTTATTTTAATAAAACCATTATTACAGAATACAAAATATACAACATAATGATGATTGGGATAAGCCCTTGCGAGATGAAGATTATATTATGCATGTAAATGTCTGCCATTCTCTGGATAAAATCTTCTTTACTTGCTGATACCAAAGGTGAAAAAATATGAAACAAGCATTCAGCAATAGTAACTTTTTACGGTATTTGACTTTCCTTAAAATATTTTTTTTTATTGTGTCTTTATAAATTATTAAAGCGGAGTCATATGCCTTGAAAGGCAATAATGCAAAATTGGTTAATTTATTTCATAACTTTATAAATCCTATTTATTGCGTTCAGTTTATACATAATTATACTTTTACCGTGCATCTTTAAGACACTGTCAAGTTCATGAGCCATTTATTGGTAAGTTTCTATGTTTCTTGATAATAATCAGACACAGCGAAACCAACACTATGAAAATATGATGAGTCCAAAGTTATATATCTAAAATTAAGAAAAACAGGTTGAACAAACACCGCAGAGTTCTACTGGGAGAAGCTATCGTTCATGAAAATGACAATAGCTCCAAGTATGAATGGGGCAAATCATACCCATAACTACATCTCACGACTGTGGGATGAGTGGCCACAGGGCCGGCAAAACACTTGCGTTTCTTAAGGACACGGAGCGTCATTTCTGTCCTGTTCTAAAGCCTATCGGAGCTGCCAGATGCATAACCTCCAATAAACTAAAAACACAATTTTCGTTTGAAGCATTAGAACGCGCTCCAAAAACATTAAATTTGCAAAATCTGGTAGGATTATATACAAAAATATACATTTTTTATCGTAAAATATTCGCTTTTTTCCAATATTATCAATTACAAAAATATAAAATCATGATAAAAGATTCAAAAAATTACTTATGACTAGAACCTGCTGTGTAGAAATTAATTCTGACATCATAAAAGGACCAACGCTATGTTTTAAAACGATTTTTACCTCCATAATATTTGAAAAACAGTGTATAAAAAAATAGCGAAATTTTATAAATTAAAAGTGATTAAAATTTTTCAATTTCGTGGCTGCTTTTTGGTGTTCAGAAGAATGTTGTCGGCGCTAGGTACAGAAATGGATTTAATCTAAGAGATAAATTTAACTGCTGTGGAGATTTAAAACGGAAGGACGAAAGCGAGCCTCGATTGTGCAATGCAGACGGCTATTCGAAAATGTATATCTCTTTTAGAGCGTTCGGTAGGGCAGAGTTGCACCTAGACATGCTTCGGAGAGACTCCTTCACTTATGTTATGCGGTAAATGTGGCTCTGAAGTATGCCTAGGTGTGTCTGCAGTGTCAAGACTTCTAATAAAACTCATATCCACAGGCTCAGACTCCCCGGGAATGCCAGTGAATCGTCCTCGCTTGAGGTGAATCCGGGCACATTTGTCTGATCACTTATGCTTGCCACATAGCACACTGGGCGAAATGAATTGATGTCTTTTTGTCATCTGAAATAATTTCTAAAATTTATCGATAATTATTTTAAACATATGCATGACTTGAACAGTCTTGGGCAGAAACGAACCGAATGTTCTTCTGATTGTCTTCACGTCTCATTGCGTGCGATGCTGATTGATTTATTTTCGTTATATGATATATTTCGTTATTTTCATCAACGAATAAAATAAATATAAATCAACACATCCATTATCTGGAATTCCAGTGTAGAGTAAGATCGTTTTTCCTTTCAGTTTCTTCTTTTCCTATCATTTTTTACATTTAAATTAGCCTCCATGAAACCATCATATAAGATATTTTGCCTGCCGCCACCAGATTGCAATACATGTTACATGCGCATGCGTGAATCTTGTTCAACAAAAGGAAACAGCTGCACTTTCAGACATTTTGTATTGAATACTTGAGAATAGAACAGTAGAGAATCTTACACAAATATTCATTATGTTCTGTTAACTTGAAATAATGCTCCGATGATATAGAATATTAATATTCTTATATTTCACTTGCTAGAGGATGTTGACTCTGGAGGTGCCAATGGAGATCTTGTGTGAATGCTATTCTGAACTTGAGGTTCAACTAGCCTTCTTTAGAAATCTAAGAGCTGCTGGAAAAATAAAATTAGCGAACAAAATAACTGGGCAAAAAACTGCGTATCCCCCATCACACACTTAACAAGTCAAAACTGTGACCATCTCACAGCATATGTTTGACAAAGACGGGTTCTATCTATCGTTAGTAGTCTAGAGAGAGAGAGAGAGGGGGGGGGGAGGATCAGAGAAAATTAACAGTTTTCCCCTGGCCCATTTATCCTGTACCAGAGGAGGTTGAGGTATTCTGGACAGAAGTCTACGAAGTCGAGCATCGCCTAAATGAAAACTCAAACAACAGAAATAGATTCAAAGAGATTTGTAGTGCCCTTATAAGACCTCAGAGGAATGTCCACCTATCACTAATGAGGAAGTGAGAAAAGTATTAAAATGTATAAAAAGCTATTTTTTCCGGAGCAGACGGTACCAAGACCTTCTGGTGGATGAAGTTTTCTTCCAGCCACCAGCATCTGGCCCACATTTTCACCTGATAAGACAGTCAGAAGAGCCCATAACTTGTATGAACACGCTGTATAAGACTTTTACAGATATATTAAATGATAGGATTATTCAGAACATCAGACCTGTGTGGCAATAGATGTATGAACAACATGTATGTTTGACTACCCGAAAGCTTTTGATTCAGCTTCACATAGACGTATCATCTGTCTGCTGGAAATTTTAAAGATTCCTTCACACACTCTAAGCTGCATAGACAGCTTGAGGCAGGTTTGTGAAATTATATTTACTATCTAATCTGGAAAACATCGTGTGACAACAACGACACGATTTCAGACAGATCTCTTTTAGGGCGACACCATGAGCCCTCTCCTTTTTTCGCCATACCCAAGGGTACTTTTGCGGAAAAAATGGAGCCGAAATCATAAGGTCACTCATTTACTTTACATGAATGATCTCAAGATCTATGCTAAAAATAAAGAGCTGCTAAATCTAGCTCTTTAGATTGTCGAAGAGTACACTTAAGAGATTTGAATAAAGTTTGGATTAGAGAAATGCGACACGGTTCATTTGAAGCGAGTAAAACTTCAAAACTTACCCGCAGACCCTGATCTCGTCGATAGAAGCGCTATACGTCATCTTGGCACTGTCGATACCTATACATACCTGGGCGTGGCGCAAAGCCGCATCCAGGAGGCAACATCTATTAAGAATCCTCTCCGATGTTAATACGAACGCCTTATCCAACAGAGTGGGTCCTTTGAACTGTCAGCTAGGAACAATGTATCGGCAAGCAACATGCTTGCCTTTCCAGTAGTACTCTATTTATTTGGAGTAGTTTTATGGAGGAAGGACGAGCTCACATCCCTCGCAAATGGGTCACGAAAAGTTATAAACATGAATAAAAACATGCACCTCAAGTCGGCTGTTCCGTGACTTTATTTCTCTCGCCGTCAAGGATGTCACGCAATTCTTAATCCTAAATGTTTTCATGAGAGAATTATTCTAGGTTCAGTAAATATAGCCTTGATTAAAAAAGCCCAGGAGAAAAAATTCTTTGAAAAGCTACACAAAAAAAGGATGTGTGGCATCTTGTAAAGAAATGAGAAGGGACAGTCGATGTCGTATGAGCTAATGTTTGCTTTCCTCAAATTATCCCGATTGAATTAAGACACAGAGGCTTCCATTTTGGTGTATCATGACGGTATAATTTTAACTGTAGCATACCGTTGCTACATTTAAGCTAAGAAATTCCCGAAGATAGGTGGAAAGCATGGCATTCACATCCCCTAGCACCTAGGAAAAGTACTATACAGTTGTTTAACTCATGCGGGAACCACGTACATTCAAAGGCAAAATGCGGCACTAATGCTCCATTTACACCTTCCACGTCTGCAGTTGGATAATGTATATACTCTCATAAGATAGTCGTCCTTCGCATCAAAGTCTGCGAAATTATGCCGAACATCTTCAAAAAATAGACTATGTAAGCGAAGCGCCTACTCTACCACAGTTAAAACAAGCCAGCAACAGAGAAAGACAGGTGACACTAAGTACAGCCGCTCTTTTTAAATGTATATAAATATTATGCTTTAAAGGATCCATCAAATGGGTTTGTGGTCTTTGAGTGAAATCAAAAATATCATAGCTTAGTGTTACCATAGACTAGCTCCATTACATATTCAATTTTCGCAAATGTGTGGAAAAGTTTTTTATAATTTTGGGGAAGGTGTTTGGCATGTGAAAACATAATCCGATCCTTATTTTGCGATAGAATAAATCTGTGATACATTTTTCTTATATAAATTTTGTCAAATCAACTGATTATACGTGTAAAATTCCAATTTTTCTCTTTTTCATCATTTTCTCTTGAAAATGTATACTGGGAGGTTTTTTTGCTCCCAAAAACCGAACCTTAAGTTTCTTGTGACCTAATGTATTATTATGTGCTTATAGAATGTTCTAGAAATTCATAGATTGTTCGCAGTATATCCTAAAATCTTTTAGGAATTTCAAGAAATATATTTTACAATAAAAAAATAAATTTTGAATGAAAAAACAAAAAACTGAAAACTGTTTATAGTTAATGATTGATTCCAAGAAATTTTTCTTTGGACACTATGCCAAACGTAGATTTTATCTCGAAGTAAACATCAGGTTAGGTTTCCTCGTGAAGAAAATCTTCCTAATAGACATTTTCAAGAGAAAAAAATGGCAAAGAAAAAGATTTTAATTTTATGCGTATTTTACGCGTAAACAATTAACTTTTAACAAATTTATGCAAGGGAAATGTATTTTCTCATGCCAAAAAAAACATAAATACACATTTTCGAGCATGAAGAATTAACAGAGAATGAAATTTAAATTTATATTAAAATGAAATTAAATGGAATATTCAAATCGTAATTACAAAAACATTTTTCACACATTCGCCAAAATGGAACATGCAATGGAGATAGTGTAAGGTTGGTCTAAGCCATGCTATAGGTGATTTTACTCAAAGACCACAACACATATTGGTAATTCCTTGTTAGTAGACAAGATAATGATATTTTTTATTTGCTTTATACACTTATTGTATGAAATAAATAAAAAATATCCGAGTTGTCCAGTATATATAAACTATAATAAATGTTCACCTGGGAAACGTGCTTTTACATTTCTTGCCCACTTAATGGAGTAAAAGTTATCGCAAGAGCAATCAGACTGTTGCTTATTCGGAAATGAACCTGCAGAAGCAGTTACTTTTTAATAGTTAGGAATGATAACTGTAAAACACCTCCTTCAATTATCTACCTAATGAAATATTGTCGTTTGGAAATGTCTGGGTTGCGTCAATTTTGTTCGCCAACTCAGCTTGGCCTGATACGATAAGGAAGGGGTAACTTTATTCTTACAGGAATGAATGGACTGTTTAGGAAATTAAACATTTTGCCCGAAAAAAGGGAATACGAAACAAAAGGTACGTACTTTAATGTTCTTCCTTACCTAAGACTTGTCAATCTCGTCTTGGATTTTTAAATCGTTCTCATACGGGAGCCATTACAATGTCACGAAATAATTGCAATAGTTTTTTTGCAAATGTTCCTAGGGGGTTAAGCAAGTAAAAAGGGCCCCCGCACCTATCGAGCCCATATTAGCACCATATATTGACATATATGTGAATATAAAATGCTGCAAATTTTAACCTTAAAATTTCAATTTCTTGAAGATATGGACGAGGGAAGTAGAATCTAATAATGGGGTTTTCTCAAAAGCGGCTTAAAGCGTTAAAAAAAATTCTTTCAAATTTTGAAAATATTTTTTGAGGTTATGTTTTAGAGGTACGCCTCCAATTTCTGTCTAAAACAAACCTGGAAGTATCATCTTTAACACACATTTTTGTCAAATTTTTCGTGGTGGTGCGTCATGGCGAAAAATGATGGAAATCAACATGCCGCACAGCAGGCAGCACACTCTCGCTCCAGCCAGGCACATCAAACTCCACTGTTCGGTTGACACTTTATTAGTTTAATTAAACGGTCGTCTGGAATAATAGTGCACTTGTATTTTAAGGAATCACTTATTTTTATTTCTTTTGTACATTCAAGTGCACCATCATTGAATCCAACCGTTCAATCTTCGTTTTTGATAATTTTGTCAACCTATCTAATCTTCTCATGAGAATCTTTTCGTCATTTCATAATTATTCTTATAAACTAATTTTTTTGTATTTACAATGGATATAATAAGTACTAAAATAGCACTAAACGTATGTCCTGAAGTGTTTATAACCTTTCTTATAACACCTTTCCTTTCTTTGCCAGTAATTTGTTTCTCTGACTAGTACTGCGCAGATCAGGTTTCTCGAAACAGCTGTTGATTTGTTTTCAACTCTTTAAAATGGGCGACTTAGAGCCAAACGTTTCATCTTAGAACCTTTTCGTTATTTCACAATTCTTCTTATAAACTGATTGATTTGTATTTACGAAGGATATAATAACTACTAAAATAGCATGAAACCTTTCTTATAAACTTTCTTATGACACCTTTTGTTTCTTAGTCATCATTTGTTTATGGTTCATATCAACTGAGCCAAGAGATATCATATTTGGCAGAAATGATGGGCAAAGATGGGAAAGTGAAGATTCAATACGTTAAAGGCCAGTGAAATGTACTTAAATTAAAAGTTTCTTCTCCTTATATTTCTCGCACATCATACAGATGCTTCTTGAGATATAGGCCTAAAAGCGTTGGTGATTCTGGTTTGACGTATCACACATGCTAGATACTTATCCAAAGTTTTCACACCAGCGGAAATACTAGATGATGTGTTCAAGAAAAATAATTACATTCCAGTAGTTGAAAGTGATGAAGATTAAAAGAAATAATTACATAAAAAGTATTCGATTTTGTTTGGGGCAAGAGGGCTCACACTAAAAAGGCACTAAAAAATATTAATAATTTTTACCAAAAAAAATTATTTAAACAAATGCCATTTGTTTAAAGAAGTAAAAATGGCTTAACCAATGATAGTAAATATTCTAATAGACCAATATTTATAATTTTAAGTAAAAAAAGACGAGAATACAGTGTTCAAAAGGTCGATTTTATGAAGAATTGACATTTTTATTTTAAAGGTAGTTTTCCGGTACTCATGGGGGTGTGTTGGGGTGTCAAACGCATATATCTTATGCATGAAAATCTTCGTTGGATAATTCTCAACAGGTCCCTATACTTTTCCTACCCATTTTTTCAAACCCTAGAGCACAGAAGACTGTGAGATGGGTTTCGCTCCTTGTTTTGACGTACGAATCAGAGTTGTATCCGATTCTCACTATCGACATTGAAAATCAATACTTGAGTCAGGGAATGGAAATCTTTTACCGCACTAATCAATTATGAGAAATCTCTCTTGTACTCAACTACAGTGGAATTTTCAAGCCAGAAAAGAACGAAACAAATTAATTTAATTTTATTAACTAATCAATATTAAAATAATTATACAAAACAATTTCTAATAAAAAATACCTAATTCCAGGAAACTGTGAATCAAACATTGAAAAAATTATACTGTGATAAAGTCAGCATCTACTGACAGTAAAATTGTATGCAGCACGTATAGGTGTTTTGCCATATCTGAAAATTTTCAAATATCTTTTTAAAATTTGCTGAAGTATTCAAATTAATCAATTTCAATAAGGAAGAAGACGATGAGGAGGAGGAGGAGGAGAGGCAGATATCGTAATATTATAAACCTAAATTGAACTGTCAAAATCATAGAACATGTGTCGAGTAGAGAAACACACATTCAATTCTGAATTACTCTAACTGAAAGTCTAACCTTGTAATCAATTGGGTCCAACTCCTTTACATTCCTTCTCCTTCTCCTCTAGCTCTTCCTCCTATTCCTGTAATTAATTTAAACGTACTTATAAAATAGTCAATTCCATAGTAAGTAGGCAAAAAGCAATGCATGTTAAATAAATATAACTTCTTAAAATGTACACATTCGTATTTCTTTACTCCATCCAACCCCGAATCATAATTATCTAAATAAAGAGGAGGCTCGACACATGTTTTACGATTCTAACAGTTTATTTTAGGTTTATAATATTACAATGTCTGTTTCACCTCCTCCTCCTTATTACACTTGAATAGTTTAAATACTTCAGAAAATTTAAAAATATTTATGATAATTTCAAATATGTCAAATCAAAATTCAAATAGAAAAGGTAACCTTTAAAGAAATAGTTTCAAGTTTCAAGCAAGAAAGATTACTTCTAAACAACTAATGTAATATTTGATATTTAAATCCAATAACATTTTTAGTTTATATGAGAGACTAATTTAATTCATCAAAAAATACAAGGATTTAATAAATTTGTTAAAGCTTTAATCAAAAGCATTTCTTTAGCTTTTGGAAATATTTTGGATTGTTTTGAAATATTTTCAAATTTTTTATGAAAATAAAATTAAGGAAATAAAATACTATCTAATTCAATTCTAAATTACTCCAGCTGAAAGTATAAACTTGTAATCATTGAGTCCAACACTTCGATGATTATATTGAACTACATTACACTCCTCTACATTCCTTTTCCTCCAGCTTCTCCTGTTCCTCCTTATTTTGTTCCTCCTCCTTCTCTTCCTCCTCCTACTCCTCCTCCTCTTCCTCCTCCTCCTCTTCCTCCTCCTCCTCTATTCTTTTCTGATTAATTTACATAGATTTTAAGAGTTTATTTAACTTGATTTAAAATAATTTAAGATCTAGCAGGAGAATTGTGGTTTCACCTATATGAAAATCATCTCATCAGATGGTGACACACCCTATAATAATCTTTGTTATCCCAAGTTACCGTTTTGGGGAAACAAAGTTGTGTGTGCTAAGTTGGAGTAGTTCACGCCGTTGTGTAAAACCGCCAAGTGGTGGGCGAGTTCGACACTTAGGGGTGGGTCTTGAGATCCGAGGTTGGTCCTATCTTTCAGCAAAAAAATAGCAACAAAATAAGCCGCCAACTGCATATCGATAACTCTCTCTGTTCCCGAAATAGTTCTCTGGTGCTGACGTAGTGTAATACCGCCAAGGGGTGGGCGA
>JAAAKG020133209.1:0-14245 GCA_010014905.2 Druon quercuslanigerum
TATTTTATATTATATTATATTATATTTTATAATATTATTATTATAATTATAATAATATATATAATAATATATAAATAATAAATTAAATAGTCAAATAAAAATTTAACTTAAAATTTAACTAATCCATTTTTTGATGAAAATTGATGTTTTTTTATTAGCTAAAAATTTAACGCTTTGAATTGAAATTTGTCTTTTTACTTAAAAATTCAACTATTTCGTTAAAAATTTATGTATTTTTTTAAAAAATCGATTTTATTTTTGGTAGAAAATTATTTTTTGCTTTGAAAATTAATCTTCTTGTTTAAAAATTCTTCTTTTCGGTTCAAAAATCAAGCATTTTAGTTAAATATTTATCATTTTAGTTAAAAATCCATCTTTTAGGTTAGAAATAAAATTATTTGGTTGAAAGTTAAACGCTTTTGTTAAAAATTAATTTCTTCGATTGAAAAATAGCACTTTAATTGAAAACTTGTATTTTCTTTGGATGAATAGGATTTTTTTATCCGAAAACTTAACTGTTTTTTTGAAAATTTTCTTCTTTTTCGGTTGGTTAATTGAACTCCATAATTTTAGTTCAAAATTCGTCTCATTTATTTAATTTTTGTTTGAAAAAGGATATTTTTTAGTTGAAAATTTATCTTTTTTTTTTTGGTTGATCATTGATTTTTTTAACTGAAAACTTAGTTATTACTTATTTATCGTTAGTAGTTAAAATTAATTTTTTATTTAAAAATTCAACTATTCGAGTTGAAGATTCATAAAATTATTTTTTTTAAAACAAATAATGTTGCCATTCTATTTTCGTTAAAAAAATTCTTATTTTTTTTTTAGTTCAAAATTTAACTAGGTGGTTGAAAATTTGTGTTCTTTAATTAAAAATGTAACTATTTCGTTAAAACTTCATGTATTTTGTTGAATTGAAGCTTTTTTTTGGGGGGAGAAAATTAAATGTTTTGGAAATTTATTTACATTGTGGAAAATTCATCTTTTTGGCATAAAATGTAACTATTTTATTTTTAGTTAAAAATTGATATTTTCTGTTTCAAAATGCAACATTTTGGATGAATTTTTTTTTATTGAAAGTTAATCTTATTGTTTAAAAAGTCTTTTTTCCGTTTAAAAATTCAAGTTTTTCAATTAAATATTTATAATTTAAGTTAAAAATTTATCTTTTAAGTTAAAAAATAAAATTATTTAGTTGGAAGGATTAAGAATTCGTCGTTTCACTAAAAAGTTTATTTTTCTGGTTTAAAATTCAACTTTTCCAGTTAAATATTTACGATTTTGTTGAAAGTTAGTCTTTCTTTTTTTTCAAGTAATTTTTTTAACTAAAGTTTTAACTTATTGCAATTGAAAAATCGATAGTTGTAGGTGAAAATTTGTTTGTTTGTTTAGAAATGATCATTTTTTAAATTAAAAACCGAACAATTTAGTTGAAAATTGGTCTTTTTAATTGAAAATTCCAACTACTTCGTTGAAAATTCAAATATTTTATTAAAAAAAAATTTTTGCAGAAAATGAATCTTCGTGTTTAAAAATTCTTATTTTTCGCTTAAAAATTCAATTATTCGAGTTAAATATTTATGATTTCAGTTAAAAACAAAATTATTTGGTTAAAAGTTCAACTCTTTTATTAAAAATTAATTTTGTTGGTTGCAGGTTTAATCCTTTTCATTAAAAATTAATTTCTTTGGTTGGAAAATTATCTTTTTTTGTTGTTGAAAATTTGTCTTTTTTAGAAGAAATTAATCTTCTTGGTTGAAAATCAATCTTTTCAGTTGAGAATTTAATTATTTTAGTAAAGATTCATCATGTTAGTTTAAAATTTATCACTTTGGTGGAAAGTTTGATATTTTTTTGCGTAGAAAATTATTTTTTTGTACTAAAAATGTAGCTAATCCATTTTTGGTTTAAAATTGAATCTTTTTAGTTAAAAATTTCATTATATAATTGAGAATTTTAAATTCTGCAAAAAAATTATATTTTTGTTTGTTGCTTGAACAATAATTTGTTTAACTATTCAATTTTGGTTTGAAAAATTATCTTTTTCAATTAAAAATCCGTCTTTTTTGGTAGAAATTATTCCTGTTTGTTAAAATTTAATATTTTTAGTTAAAAATTCAATTATTCCAGTTAAAGATTCATAATTTTATTTTTTAAAAATGCTTAATTTGATAGCAAATTTTTTATTTGTTTGGTAGAAGATTAATTTAGTTAACTGGAAATATTTTTTTATAAAAATCAGTTTTTTTGTTTCAAGATTTAATGTTTTAGGTTTAAACTTTTTATTTTTTTGTGTGTAAAATTTAACTATTTCCGTTAAAAATTTATAGTTTCATTTAAAAATTCATCACTTAAGTTAAAAATTGAAATATTTTGTTTAAATACCGTTTTCTTGTTGTTAAAAAATTATTTTTTTCAACTGAAAGTTTAACTATTCCATTTTTTAAAAACAAAATTTATATTTTTTATTGGAAAACTTAAGTATCTTTTCAAGATTAATTTATTTTTGAATGTTTTACTATGTCATGTTAAATATGTTTAAAATGAACGCTATGAATTAAAATAAAGTTTTAAATTTTTCGGCAAATATGAATATTTTACTTTTAGTTGACCGGGAAAATTGAAAAAATTGACCCGGAAATTACCGTAAATTTAAATTGTCGGTCGAATCGCCACCCTGAATTATTAATCTTTTAAAATAATTTATTAATTTTATTTACTTTATTTTATTTATTTTAGTTTTTTTATTTGTTCGATTTTCTATTTTTTTCTAAATAAAATGAATTTTTTGGAATTTTTTTTTTGAATTCAACCCGAATTATTTTTAATTCTTTGGAATTTGTTTAATTTTTTTTGAATTCTTTTAAATTAAGTTCAATTCTCCTAAATTCCTCTAACCTCTCCTAGGATACATTTCATCCAATTCTTTTGAATTCCATTGAATTCACCCAAACTCTGTTTAAAGTTACAGAATTCAATGAATTTTTATCTCTATATTTTTAAATGGTTTACCATAAAATTTTAATTTATTTTTTTAATTCACTGTGAATTATTTCCAATTTCACGGAAATCAAAATGGATTTTTTTCTGATTTTGTATATTATTTCCAATTCATTTTAATTTTTTTGAATTTATCTCGAATAGCTTTGTAGCTATTAGTTACTTCCTGTATTCGAAATCAGTAGGGTTTCAAAGATTCGAAGGGATTTAACTTTTTTAATTTTTTTTTCTAATTCCTTTGAATTCTTTTTAATTGATCTTGAATTTTTTGTGGTTATTAGTCATCTTTTGTCTTAGAAAATCGTAGGATGAAAAAGATTTAAAGTGATTAAAATTTTTGTATGGAATTCATCTCGAGTTCTTTGTAATTCTCTTGAATTTATTTATTTTACTTGAATTCTCCTAAATTTACTCAATTCTGTTTAATTCAATGGATTCAAAAAATTGATTAAAAAAATGATTGTTTATATTAAATTTCTTTAAATTCATTCTAATTTTACGGAAAGGAATGGGTTTTTTTAAACTTTTTTTTTAGATTTTTTTACAATTTATTGGGATTTTTTTGAATTCTTCACAATTCTATTTAATTCAATGGATTAAACAAATTTTCCAATTTATTTGAATTCTCTTGAATTTGTTTAATTTACTTGAATCCCTCCAAATGCACTCAATTCTTTTAATTCAATGAATTTTTTTGAATTTTTGAATTTTAATTTCAGCTTAAATCCTTAAGCATTTGATCCAATTCTTTTCAATTCCATTGAATTTATCTAAGCTCTCTTCAAAGTTACTGAATTCAATGAAGTTTTTAAAAATATTTTTAAATTGTTTTTAATTCATTTTAATTTTAATTTTTATTTAACTTGAATTTTTATGAATTTTATTATTTTCTTCTCGTTTATCTTGTATTTATCTAGATTCATTAAAATTTTACGGTTAAATAAATAGTTGATTTTTTACTTTTTAGATTTTAAATTCATTTCAATTTTACATTTTTTGAATTCATTTGAATTCTTTTAAATTTTTTTAGAATGTTTTGTAGTAATTAGTCAATTCTTTCGTAAGAAACTTGTAAGATTTTCCAAGATTTGAAGAAATTTGATTTTTTTTTGAATTCACGCTGCATTATTCTCAATTCTATTTAATTCAATAGCTTTTTTGAATTTTTTAATTTTATTTACCCTTAATTATTTTAATTTCACCTTGAATTCGTAGATATTTTATCTAATTCCTTTAAATTCCATTGAATTTATCTAAGCTTTGTTCAAAGTTACTGAATCCAATAAAGCTTTTTTTTATATTTTTAAACTGTTATTAATTCATTTTAATCCTAATTCACCTCGAATTTTTATGAATTGTATCATTTTCTTCACGTTTATTTTGTATTTCTCTAGATTCATTACAATTTGAAGGTTAAATAAATAGTTGATTTCTTACTTTTTAGATTTTAAATTCAATTGAATTTTTTTTGTATTGTTTTGTAGTAATTAGTCAATTCTTTCGTTAGACACTTGTAAATATTTTTAAACTGTTTTTAATTCATTTTAATCCTAATTCGTCTCGAATTTTTATGAATTTTATCATTTTCTTCTCGTTTGTCTTATTTTTTTCTAGGTTCATTCAAATTTTTCCAATTCACTTGAATTCTTTTGAATTTTTTTGGGTTGGTTTGTAAATATTAGTCACTTTTTGTGTTAGAAATTAGAAAGGTTTAAAAGATTTAAATTTTCTTTGTAATTCACCGTAAATTCTTTAAATTAATTTTTTTATTATCTTGGATTTGTTTAATTCACGTGAATTCTTTTAAATTCACTCAATTCTATTTAATTCAATGGATTTTATGATTCTTTAAAAGTTTTTATTTAGATTGTCCTAAATTATTTTAATCTTGCATTTCATCAGATTTTTTTAAATTCCCTTAAATTTTTCTAAGCCCATTTCAAATTTACTGAACTAAATGCGTTTTTCATATTTTTAAATTTAATGGAAATTAGTTTAATGAATTTTTATGAATTTTATGAAATTCTTCTCGTTGAACTTTGTAGAATTTATTTGAATGCTTCTAAATTTTATTTAATTCAATGGATTTTTTTAAATTTTGTAAAGTTTTGAGTTAATTGTTCCTTAATTTTACTTCAGCTTGAAATTTTAAGCATTTCATTAAATTCATTTGAATTCTCTTGAATTTACCTACGCTCTGTTTGAAGTCACTGAATTCAATGCATATTAAAAAAATACTTTTTATTGTTTTCAATTTATTTCCTTTTTTCCGTTCACCTGGAATTTTTAGGAATTTTGTGGAAATTAATGGATTAAAAAAAAAAACTACATTTTTTCCAATTCATTTCAATTCTTTTGAATTTATCTTGCATTATTTTGTAGCATTATTTTGAATCTTTTTATAATTCACCCCGAATTGTTTTAAATTCTCTCAATTCTTTTTAATTCAATGGATTAAAAAAAATTCCAATTTCTTTGAATTCTTTTGAATTTAATTTGGATTATATTGTAGTAATTAGTCACTTCTTACATTAGAAATGATTAGGGTTTCAAAGGTTTGAAGAGATTTTCAAATATTTTTCACAATTTATTTCGAAGTCGCTTTGAATTCTTATTAATTTATTCTGAATTCTTTTTAATTCTATTAAATTAATTTAAATTCAGTGCATTATAATTAATTCAATTAAGGTTTTTATATTTTTGAATAGTTTTTAATTCACTTGATTTCCAAATTCCAATTCATTTAAATTCTTTTGAATTTCATTTGAATTATTTTGTAGGCATTAGTCATTTTTTGCATTAAAAAGTATTAGGGTTTAAAAGATTAAACATTTTTTAAAATTTGAATGGATTTCATCTAGATTCTTCTCAGTTGATTGGAATTCTCGTCAATTTGTTTAATTTAATTGAATCCCTTTAAATTCACTTAATTCTATTTAATTCAGTGGAATAAAGAAAATTCGAATTCATTTTAATTCTTTTGAATTTGTTTAATTGACTTGAATTCTTTTAAATTATTTCAATTCTATTTAATTAAATGGTCTTTTAAACCAAATTTTTTCAATTCCTTTGTATTCTTTTGAATTTAATTTGAATTATTTTGTAGGCACTAGTCACTTTTTGCATTAGAAAGTAGTAGGGTTTAAATGATTAAAATTTTTTTTAATATGAATGGGTTTCATTGCGATTTCTTCTAAATTGCTTGGAATTCTCTTCAATTTGTTTAATTCACTTCGATCCCTTTAAATTCATTCAATTCTATATAATTCAATGGATTACATTTTTTGAAATTTTATTGATCTTAACTTCTTTTAATCTCACCTTGAATTCTTAGGTATTTCATTTAATTCTTTTAAATTCCATTTCATTTACCTAAGCTCTATTCAAAGTTACTGAATTCAATTACTTTTTTAATATATTTTCAAATTTTTCGGAAATAAATAGTTGATTTTGTACTTTTTATATTTTTTTCAATTTATTTGAATTCTTTTGAATTTTTCTTGGATTGTTTTGTACATAATAGTCTTTTTTGTGTTTAAAAATAGTAGGTTTCAAAGATTAAAAGAGAATTAACCTTTTTTCAATTCACTCAAAATTCTTTTAAATTCTTTGGAATTATCTTTAATTTGTTTGATTTAATACATTTAAATTTACTCAATTCCACTCAATTCAATTAAATTTCATTTTTACTGAAACGAATGGATTTTTTTTTATTTTATAGATTTTTTCCAACTTATTAGAATTCTTTTGAGTTTTTCTAGAATTGTTTTGTAGTTTTTAGTCAATTCTTTTGTTTGAAACTTGTAGGATTTTCAAAGATTTGAAGAAATTGGACATTTTTTCGGGGAATTCACCCTGAATTCTTCTAAATTCTTGGAATTTCTCTTGAATTTTGTTTAATTTACTTGAATTCTTTGAAATTCTCTCAATTCTATTTAATTCAATGGATTTAATATTTTTTTAAATTTCATTTATCCTAAATTCTTTTAATTTCACCTTGAATTCTTAGGCATTTTTTCCAATTCTTTTAAATTCCATGGAATTTATATATTTTCTCCTCGTTTATATTATATTTCTTTAAATTGATTCAGATTTTACGGAAATAAATAGTTGACTTTTTACTTTTTAGATTTTTATAAATTCATTTGAATTCTTTTGAATTTTTTTGGGTTTTCTTGTTTTTCTAACACTTTTTGTGTTAGAAATTAGTAGGATTTCAAATGTTTAAATTTTCTTTGTAATTCACCCGAAAGGGAAACGGCTTAATGGCGTAATAAAAAAAATACGTGATATCTTCTAAAAACAATTAATTCTATTAAATTCAGTGGATTTTGTGATTTTGTAAAAGTTTTTATTTAATTAGTCCTAAATTTTTTTAACCTTGCCTTGAATTTTTAGGCATTTCATCAAATTCTTTGAAATTCCCTTGAATTTTTCTAAGCCCATTTCAAATTTACTGAATTAAATTCATTTTTTATATCTTCAAATTGAATTAAAATTATTTTAATTTTAACTTACCTTGAACTTTTTATGAATTTTATCAAATTCTTCTCGTTGAAATTAAAATCCTTAAATATTCATTCCAATTTTGCGAAAATGAGTTGATTTTTAAAATATTTATGTATTTTCCAATTCATTTTAAATTTTGGATTTTTTTTTTTTAATTTTGTAAAGTTTTTATTTAATTGTTCCTAAAATTTTTTAACCTTAGCTTGAAATTTTAAGAATTTCATTAAATGTCTTTGAGTTCAATTGAATTTCTTCTAAATTGTTTAGAACTCTTTTGAATTTTTTTGAATTTATTTGAATTCTTCTAAATTTGATTTAATTCAATGAATTTTTTTTATTTGGTAAAGTTTTTATTTAATTGTTCCTAAATTTTTGTAAACTCAGCTTGAAATCTTCAGCATTTCATTAAATTCTTTTGAATTCAATTGAATTTACCTACGCTCTGTTGAAAGTCACAGAATTCAATGCAGATTTTTAAAAATATTTTTTACTCCTTTAATTAATTTCATTTTTTTTGCCTCCAATTTTTATAAATTTTAAGGAAGTTAATGGATTTTAAAAAAATTAATTTTTTCCAATTCATTTCAATTCTTTTGAATTTATCTTGCATTATTTTAAATTGTTTTAGAATTCACCCCGAATTCTTCTAAATTCTTTAGAACTCTTTTGAATTTTTTTGAATTTATTTGAATTCTTCTAAATTTGATTTAATTCAATGATTTTTTTTTATTTGGTAAAGTTTTTATTTAATTGTTCCTAAATTTTTGTAAACTCACCTTGAAA
The DNA here is from genome assembly GCA_010014905.2 of Druon quercuslanigerum. NCBI lineage: Eukaryota > Metazoa > Arthropoda > Insecta > Hymenoptera > Cynipidae > Druon > Druon quercuslanigerum. The sequence continues at coordinate 8,296 of JAAAKG020133209.1, forward strand.
TCTTAAGCACTTCATTAAGTTCTTTTGAATTCTTTTGAATTTACCTACGCTCTGTTTAAAGTCAATGAATTCAATGCAGATTAAAATTTTTTTAATTGTTTTCAATTCGTTTTATTTCATTTCATTTCTTTTTATTTACCTTGAATTTTTATGATTTTTACGGAAAGTAATGGTTTTAAAAAATTTGCATTTTTTCCAATTAATTTTATTTTTTTAAATTAATCTTGAATTATTTTGATTTTTTTTTTATTATAGAATGCACCCCGAATTCTTCTAAATTCTTTAGAATTATCTTAAATTGTGTTGAGTTGATATAAATTGTTATAAATTTGATTGAATTCAATGAAAGTTTTTAATTTTGTAAAGTTTTTATTTTAATTAGTTTTATTTTTTTAAATTAAATTAATTAATTAAAAAAAATTAATTTTTTTCAATTCATTTCAATTCTTTTGAATGTATCTTGCATTATTTTGTAGGATTATTTTGAATTGTTTTAGAATTCACCCCGAATTGTTCTAAATTCTCTCAATTCTTTTTAATTCAATGGATTAAAATAATTCTAATTCCTTTGAATTCTTTTGAATTTACCTACGCTCTGTTTAAAGTCAATGTTTAATGAAGATTATTAAAAATATTCTTTTATGTTTTCAATTCATTTCATTTCATTTGTTTTTCATTCACCTTGCATTTTTATGATTTTTACGGAAATTAATGGTTTTAAAAAACATTACATTTTTTCCAATTTATTTCAGTTCTTTTGAATTTATCTTGCATTATTTTGTGGGATCATTTTGAATTTTTTTTAAATTACCCCGAATTCTTATAAATTTTATTTAATTCAGTGATTTTTTTTATTTTGTATAGTTTTTATTTAATGATTCCTTTATTTGTTTAACCTCAGCGTGAAATTTTAAGCATTTAAAAATATTTTTTAATGTTTTTAATTCATTTCCTTTCATTTTTTTTATTCACCTTGAATTTTTTATGAATTTTACGGAAATTAATGGATTTAAAAAAAAATTAATTTTGTCCAATTCATTTCAATTCTTTAGAATTTATCTTTCATTATTTTGATTTTGTATAGAATGAACACCGAATTCTTCTAAATTCTTTAGAATTATCTTGAATTTTGTTGAATTTGTTTGAAATGAATTGGAAAAAATTAATAAAATGCTTAAAATTTTCAGCTTAGCTTCAAAAATTGAGGAACAATTAAATAAAATTTAGAAGAATTCAAATAAATTCAACAAAATTCAAGAGATTTCTAAAGAATTTAGAAGAATTCGGGCTGAATTCTAAAAAATTCAAAATAATGCAAGATAAATTCAAAAGAATTGAAATGAATTTGGAAAAAATGTAATTAAAAAAAAATCTCAATTCTATTTAATTCATTGGATTAAAAAATTCCAATTCCTTTGAATTCTTTTGAATATGTATTTTCTTCAAATTATTCTCCTTTATCTTATATTCCCCTAAATTATTTTCAATTTTACGGAAATAAATGGATTTTATTTTCTTGATTTTTTTATATTTAAATGTATCTTGGATTGTTTTAGTCACTTTATGTATTAGTATTTAGTAATGTTTGAAGGATTTGAAATTTTATTTTTTAATTTGCCCTGAATTCTATTGAAATTATTTGCATTCTCCTCGAATTTTGTGAAATATTTGTTTAATTAATTGATTTTTAATCTAATGAATGAAATAAAAATTTGTCTTTTATTTTTTCCAGGCACATAGAGGATCAAGAAATGATTGAAATAGATTAATGCATCGCTAGCTCTTATCGTTTAGAATTTTCGGCCTTGCCGCTGGAGTCTCTCAGTCCAAAGGCCTAGTTAATTTTTTTACTTGAGTTTAAATATTAATTATTATTAATTAATTAATTAATTAATATTATTGTCGAGTAACCATAAGATTTATTCCGATACCAAACCCAAACTTTCGTTGAAAGTTACGCAAGTAATATTCGACTTGTCAATTTAGTCACAATTCCATCAGACTTATTATTATTTTCAAGATTTCACCTTTTTCTGGGATCTTGTTCTTTTTCAATTTGCATTTTCATCGCATAAAAGAGAAGAAAAGAAAGAAAAGAAGGAATTGCTCGCATAAAAATGAAATGCGCGACGATTCTTTTGATTGTGAATTAAATATAAAGAAATATTTATGAATAAAAGAAAGACTTTCGACGTCAACTTGAAAAAGAAAAAAAAAGAGAAAAAAAAAAGAATAACAACAACAACAACGTGCCTGTAAAAAGAAAAATCGTAATGTACCGTAGAATACATTTAAAAGATGAATAATAATTATTGAAGTGACAAAAAGTGTCAGATTGCACAAAGTTTAATGATAAACGTGAAAATAGAAAATAGCGACAAAAATCTGAGAACGAGACTTGAATAATCGATTTTATTGACTGAAACGTCGACAGTTTTTATTAAAATAGAATATTGGTCATCCTCGGAGTTTTTGCGCATTTTTTTCATTATTCTTTCTTCATTTTTTGTTTGTTTTTTTTTTGTTGTTTTTGTTAAGAAACATTTTTTGAAATGTATACTCGCGTCTTTTGTAAATTCGAAAATAAATTAATGCTTCCTACTATAGATGGCCGATTGTGTGTATTGCATGTTCGACCTTTACTAATAAAAACTTATAAATATGAGAAATTATGCTGACTTTTATTTTCATTTTGCCTTTTCAGATGAATTTTCTGCTAAGAAAAAGAGGAATTTCCAACACAATTATTTAATTTTACAGCCTAAAGACGAATTTTCTACAAAATAGTTAAAAAATTGTTGAATTTGCAGGCAAAAAAGATGAATTTTAAACAAAAAAATTTTCTTTTCAACAAAATTGTAAAAATCTTAAGCTAAAAAGAATTTTTATGCAAGAAGTTTAATTTTTAAACAAATTATGTAATTTTAAAGCCAAAAAGATGAATTATCTAAAAAATAGTTAAATTTTGAACCAAACAATTTAATTTTCTACAAAATTGTTGAATTCGCGAGTAAAAAAGATGATTTTTAACCAAAAAATTTAATTTTTAACAAAACCGTTTAATTTTCTATAAAGAATTGTGAAAATTTTAAGCTAAAAATAAGTCTTTTATCCAAAAAGTTCATTTTTTAATAAAATTATATAATTTTAAAGCCAGTAGACGAATTTTCTACAAAGTTGTTGATTTTCGAAGCCAAAAAGGTAAATTTTTAACAAACTAGAATAATTTTGTACCCAAAAGGACGGCTTTAAAAATAATTTTTTGTTTAAGAAAGTTTTTAAATTTGCAACAAAACTGAATTTTTAATAAAGAAGATTAATTTTATGCGCAAAAAAGGAATTTTTAACCAAATTATTCAATTTTAAATCCAAAAAGACGAATTATCTACAAAATAGTTAAATTTTGAAGCAAACAATTTAATTTTCTACAAAATTGTTGAATTTGTGAGTAAAAAAGATGAATTTTAAACCAAAAAATATGATTTTTTAACCATAAAGTTCTGTTTATTTTTGTATAAAATTGTGAAAACTTTAAGCTAAAAAGAAGAATTTTTATCCAAGAAGTTTAATTTTTAACAAAATTATGTCATTTTAAAGCCAAAAAGACGAATTATCTCAAAAATAGTTGTATTTTGAACCAAACAATTTAATTTTCAACAAAACCATTTTATTTTCTATAAAGAATTGTGAAAATTTTAAGCTAAAAAGAAGAAATTTTATCCAAGAAGTATAATTTTTAACAAAATTAATTGACTTTAAAGCCAAAAAGACGAATTACCTGAAAAATAGTTAAATTTTGAACCAAACAATTTAATTTTCTACAAAATTGTTGAATTTGCGAGTAAAAAAGGTGCATTTTTAACAAAAAAATATGAATTTTCGACCATAAAATTTAATTTTCCACAAAACCGTTTAATTTTCTATAAAGAATTGTGATAATTTACAGCTAAAAAGACGAATTTTTATTCAAGAAGTTTAATTTTTAACAAAATTATGTAATTTTGAAGACAAAAGACGATTTATCTGAAAAATAGTTAAATTTTGAACCAAAAAATTTAATTTTCAACAAAACCGTTTAATTTTCTATCAAGAATTGTAAAAGTTTTAAGCTAAAAAGAAGAATTTTTATTCAAGCAGTTTAATTTTTAACAAAATTAATTGACATTAAAGCCAAAAAGACGAATTATCTGAAAAATAGTTAAATTTTGAACCAAACAATTTAATTTTCTACAAAATTATTGAATTTGTGATTAAAAAACATGAATTTTAAATAAAAAAATATGATTTTTGAACCAAACAATTTAATTTTCAACAAATCCGTTTAATTTTCTATAAAGAATTGTGAAAATTTTAACCTAAAAAGAAGTATTTTTATCCAAGAAGTTTAATCTTTAATAAAATTATGTAATTTTAATGTCAAAAGAAAAAATTTTCTACAAAAATGTAGAATTTTCAAGCCAAAAATGTGAATTTTCAAAAAAAGTAGAATAATTTTCTACCCAAAAAGACGGCTTTAAAAATGATTTTTTGTTTAACACAGTTTTTAAATTTTCAACAAAAAAACTGAATTTTTAACAAAGAAGATTAATTTTATACAAATAAAAGGAATTTTTAACCAAATGATTCAATTTTAAATCCAAAAAGACAAATTATCTACAAAATAGTTAAATTTTAAACCAAACAATTTAATTTTCAACAAAACCGTTTAATTTTCTATAAAGAATTGTGAAAATTGTAAGTCCTAAAAAAAGAATTTTTATCCAAGAAGTTTAATTTTTAATAAAATTATGTAATTTGTAAGCCAAAAGACAAATTTTCTACAAAATTGTTAAATTTGGAACCAAAAAATTGAAGTTTTTTACAAAATTGTTTAATTTGTGAGTAAAAAAGATGAGTTTTAAACCAAAAAAATTTATTTTTAACAAAACCATTAAATTTTATATAAAATTGTAAAAATATTAAGCTAAAAAAAAGAATTTTTATCCAAGAAGTTTAATTTTTAATAAAATTATGTAATTTGTAATCCAAAAGACAAATTTTCGACAAAATTGTTGAATTTTCAAAGCAAACGGTAAATTTTCAACAAACTAGAATAATTTTCTACACATAAAAGACGGCTTTAAACATAATTTTTGGTTCAACAAAGTTTTTAAATTTTCAACCAGAAAACTGAATTTTAAACCAAGAAGATTAATTTTACACACAAAAAAAGGAATTTTTAACCCAATTATTATATTTTAATGTCAAAAAAGAAAAAAAACGAATTATCTACGAAAAAGTAGAATTTGCAACCCAAAAGTATGACAAAAATTCGAATTATTTACAAAATAATAGAAGTCTAAACCCAAAAATATTATTCTTCTACCAAAAGTTTAATTGTTAAACAAAAACTTTAATTTTCAAACAAAAAGTTATTTCCACCAAATTTTTGAATTTTCAAACCAAATAAGTCTAATTTTTAATAAACGCGATTAATTTTCTGTCCAAAAAGACGAATAATCAATCGAATTATATTTGATTTTAAATTAAAAAAATGAATTATCTACAAAATAGCTGATTTTTCAAACAAAAAATATGGATTTTCAACCAAAAAGTTTAAATTTCAACCAGTTCAATTATCTTTAAAAAAGTTGAATTTTAATCACAAAAAATATTATTTTTCAACAAAATAGTTTAATTTTTACCAAATTTTTAAATATGTATTTAACTATCAACCCAAAAAAAACGAATATCAACAAAAAATTTATATTTTGAACCCAAAAATTATAATTTTCTACAAAATTGTTACATTTTTGTGTGAAAAAGATCAGATTGTAACCATCTTTTTAAATTTTCAAAAGAAAAAAGATTTATCTTATACCCAAAAAGTTTAATTTTTCAAATAAAATTCTTTAATTTTTAACACAATTATTTAATTTCAAAGATCAAAAGTCGAAGTATTTACAAAATA
>JAAAKG020133210.1:0-14244 GCA_010014905.2 Druon quercuslanigerum
TACTTATTTAAGAATATTTTTGAAAATATAGAAAAAATTAAAAAATCCTGACATACGTGTCAACTTATTTGATGTATCGAACCTATAAAAAAGTTTGCAAAGTCATCAAAAATATGCCGTCCATTTAGGTGTACGATTTGAAAAAGAATTACCCAAATATGTTAATTTTGTTTAAAAATCACTTGTTTGTAACTCTGTACATTGCAAATGGTTATTCTATGAAACTTTATTTTTAGTTGGTCCACGCCTGTATGACTACCGCACACTCCCCGCAACTCCTTTTAGACCTACCTGCGGCGCGCGGAGTCAATTCTCGGAAGGGATATATCTGAGGGCGTTATATCTGAGTTTGACTTATTTTGACATGAAATATTAAATAAATATTAAGTATCTATGAAATGATACTTGAAATTGACAAAAAAAGTCGATTATAAGTTTCTGCAAATCTTTACACAGGCTTCCCAACGTACTTCAGCAAAAAATTTAGTTTTAATTTGTTTATTTAACAGTAGTTAAATCATATGCTTCATTTTATTCTCTTAAGGATTCTCTACAATTCTATTTGCGTGGATTTCACTAAGAAAAATATAATTTAAAAACCTTACTATCATTATTGTTATGAACAGTGATCGTTTCAATTCAAATAAGCACCACCTAAATAAATCTGCAGAAAATCCTTCAAAGAATACAATCAGGCTTGGATCACTGCGATTTAATCAGAGTTGTAACTTTCACCTAGAAAGAAAGTAAAAACAAAAAACTCTAAATAGCTACTGCAGAATAAATCATTTTAACCAAAAAAAAATTCTGATGTACGCTTAGAAACCTCCATCAAGTTTTGCAAAAATTAATAACAAGTCTGTTCTTGTCGATTTTATAAATAATTTTAAATATTGGTAAATTTTGAGATTGATTGTAGGTAGTGTACAATATTGTATATTTAAAAGAATTTTGAGCGTTTCATATGCTGGAATGCAAACAGACAGGGGCGTGTGAATTCCTCCTGGCCGCCTGCTTGTTTGTTACACTTCAATGAGCTAGCTTCCTTGCTCCGCACATCACGAAACCACCCGCGCCATAGCATTAATTCTCGGAACGCATTAATTTCGAACTGATTAAATCCAAGTTCCAATGTATTAAATTTAATATAGTAGCAACACTAATTAGAATACAAAGAATTTATTTCCCTGTCTTGAGAGAATTTTTGTCAAATGAAATCTGATATTTTATCATATTTTTTTCTTCATTTATTACGGAAGCTTACAAGCACGAAAAAACGATTAATTTTAACGAAAATTGATACTTTAGAAGGGAAATCATTACCTATATAGATATCATACAAGGTCTAAGAAATTAAGGTCATAGGTTTTGATTTTCTGAACCGAAATCGATATGTCAAAGAAAATTCATCAATTTTTAAATAAAGCTGCGACCTCTTTAAAGATTTTGATAATGTGTTGACAACAGAAAAGGATATTTTAAAAGACAAGTTATTAGCTAATTTGGTATTTTCAAGAAAAAGTCGAGAATTATGTAGGAAAGCTGACAAACTTAAAAAACTTGAGCATGTCTACCTGTTTTCTATACAGAAATAAATATTTCCTATTAAAACCCATGAATTCTTCAGTCAAGTTCATTAAGATCATTAAAATCAGTAAGAAGATTTAACAAAATTGAAGTTATTTATTGTTTATGATTTTTTCAATGGTAAATAACCTTTTTAAAAATACAATAATTGAATAAGTTAATAATTTTCAATAATATAAGTATTTTTAAGTCAAGAATTTTCAAATTATATGTATGAGTTTCACAAATGATCCGATCAAAATGAAACTTACTGTCCAGGTGGTTTTAGGCAGTTTCGGTCCGATGCGAATCTAAATTTTCAAAAACAAAATTCATTCTTCAGTGTGATACCCTCACGGAGAAATAGGTGTATTAGCGCAGACTATCTAGTTATTTACGTATGGTACAGAAATCTAGATATTGAAGTCGATCATTCGTTTATATTAATAAGAAGATTTTAACTGACAATATCTGTTTTGAATATCCGAATCCTCAAGCATTCGCCTTTTTTCATAATTATGCAATTTTCGTGTAGAACGGATAACACAATTAATCCATTTTCTTCCAAAACTTATAGTGAAATGTATATTCGGGCGCTTAAATCTTTTATTCAGTTATTTATATAATTTGTTCATAAAAAAATATAAAATATCGGATTGCAAATATTTCTCATCACACATCACTTAAAACATGACTTTAACAAATTAAGAGACAGCACTATTTGTCTCTGCCTTAAAATACTCACACTGGGCTTTAGCTCATATAATTTATTTATAAAGTTATATTAATATATCGGTTTACATATTTTCATTATTTAACATCACTGAAAACATAGCTTTAAAAAAATTAAAATTACATATTATTTCTCTCTACCTTTAAAAATCTACACTTGAAATTTACATGTATAACTTGTCTATGAAATTCATCAAAGATGTCGACTTACAAATTTTCAATATTAAACATCACTGACAACATAATTTCTACCAAATTAAGATAAAAGACTATTGTTCTCTGCTTTCAAATATTCACATTGAGCATTAATATGTAATTTGTTTATAAAATAACTAAAAAATATCGGTTGATAAGTGTTTATGATCGAGTATCATTTTCATGAAAAAAGCAGGAAATTTAAGTACAAAAGTGTACTGAAAGAATAATTTGTTTTTCTTTCAAACACCCCTGCGCATCCAGTTCAGCGATGTTGAACGTAGGAACCATTTTTTCACGAAAATAAATTTGAAAAACGGAAAAATCTACTATGTTTTACCGTTTACAATAAAATAAACTTTTAAACAAACAAAAATGAATTAATAGGGCCACATGAATCTCTTAAAAAAATAATGCTTAATCCTTCTTAAAAAATCTGCCCGCTATGCTGGTACATTCTCACCACAAGCAGCTCGCTGCACTTACAAGTTTGAGCGCGCCTAGGGCGCCTAGGTGAGCATTTTGAGAGGGAAGGGGGTCTAAATAGATACTTATAGTTTTATATTCTTCAGAGAAAAATGCGCTTACGGGGTTGAGGATGGTGGTCAAGAATACGGAAAATTATACCTAATTATTACTTTAACATATCCATATTAATGTAGTATAACCTGGGATAATAATGTGACACCTGAGGTAGTATGGCACCCGTGGTAATGTGGCATCCTGGGGTGATGTTCACCCTAGGTCTTCGAACCGTGACACAGCGGCCTGAATTACAGTGTTATATTTGCATCAAGGCCATATACTATTGATCCGAATCGTATACCTTGGCAATATTTTTTCGCAATAAATTATGCGTCTGAATGTAATGAGATACCAGGTTAAAAATGACGAAGTTAAATTAAAAGCGTCAATGACCACTTTGATACGCCAGCATTTCTTTCGCGAAAAAATATCATTTTTCGTAGAAAAATTAAGTATGTTTAATTCTTTGTTTTATTCTTTTAATCATACAAAACATTGAATACATCAATCAGTGATAACACAAGTTACAGATTAATCCGTTAGATAATTTTGAAATAATTAAGCAGAAGTCCAAATTGTTGAATGAAAAAATGCTCTTGCTTCCACTGCTCATAGTGCCATCTCTAAGAGCTTCCAGTGCTTCTCTGATTTGATGTAGGTAATTGTGGTTCTTCTCTTCGTCGTTGCATAGGTAGAGGGCGAGCATCCGTAACTCCAGTGCTTCCCGTCCCAGTGCTTACAGTGCTTAAAGTACTTGAAGTGCTTCCAAAACTTGATGTAGGAGAGTGTGATTCTTCCCTACGTGGTTGTCTAGGTGGAGGGCGAGCGCCTACTATAAATCCGTCGGTATTCACGTTCACCAAAAATTGTACTCGACCTAAAGTAGCAAGATGCGTCGTGAGAATCCTATGTGGCGCTGGAGTAATATTCTCAGGTTCTCGTTGAACATCAACTAGACGTCCCCATCGATCTTATTGAAATGCAAAAGTTATTAATGCCACACCTTGATCATTTACTACAGTAATTATCTTGCAATGAAATCTTTCATCACGTGGGTTTGCAAAAATTGTCCCTTCATTAAACAGACGATATCTATTAGCTTCTTCGTCAAAATGTTCATGTTCCACGTGGAATGCGCGCCATGATATTCGTGATATCTCCACAGCATTTAATTCTGGAAAAAAAAATCGAGATTTCTGTACCAGAAGCTTTAACTCTTGTGAGGAATATGTGGACTGTGCATCCGCCACCAGTATATCTTTCAAACTTGTATAAATTATTAAATTTGCGTACATAAGTTACTTTTTTTCGTTCAATAAAACTGATCTATACTATTATAAATTACAGCGGAAATAAGGCGGAAATATTATGTATAGTTTATACATAGTGTGAAGTATTATATATAATATGCATTTGTTTTTTCAATTTTTTGTATAAAGCAATTGAATATTTCACATAAAGCTTTACACTATATACAAACTATATATAACTTTTTCGTCTGGGCTTAAAAACGGAAAACTTCATTCAAAGCTTGTTAGTGTGATGGGATGAACGAAAGTCTCAAAAAATTCAATATCACGAATATTTTTTGTGCATTAAATCATGTCCAGAAAAAATTAGATATTGAGTAGAAAGATTGAGAAATTAAATTAAAGAAACATCTGGCCCTAAATATTTATAATTTCACAAAAAAAAGTTTTTTTGTAATTATAGACATTTAAGAGCAGATAAGGTTTTTGTGGATTTTCCTATTTAAATTACAAAAGTTTTTAATCAACAGATCGTTGTCTGCGCACATAAACTTGCAAACAAAAGGATCTTAGTCTGTCTGTATTTGCACCTGATACATGCTGCTATTAAACATATTTGTGAAGTTAATTTAAAACATTCATTTAAAAACAATTAAAATTGAACGATAATATGTTATATTATGTTATAATATATTATATTCAAGTTGATTTTTTTCGTTTTCCAAAATCTCGAAAAATCGATCCTAATTGAAATGTGTTTTCAAACTTAAGTGACAATTAAGATGTCATTTGTTTTACAAAAAAGCTATAATAATTATTGTGTGTTTTTCATATGTTCGGAAACTTGGGTAAGGTCTTAGTTAACCCAAATTTTATTTCTCCCAAAATGTACTTTCCCCAAAAATTGAAACATAGGAGTAAGAGTTCGTGAGCTGGAGGTCCACATACTATAAATTCAGGAAAGTAGGTTATGACGCAACTAAATAAATAAATAAACTCAGATATTAACAAACGTAAAATGTTTTACATTTTTTAGTTTCTGTAGTGTTTTCTCTCTGGGGAAATATATATTTTTAAATAGATCTTGACAAATAACATAAAGGGAAGCAAATCAGGTTATGTTAGGAAATTCTCGTCGTAGTTGGATATTTTACTACAGAAGCAGTTGGGCTTCATAGAAAAATTAAAAATTTAAACAATTCAAGGATACGTTAGAAAATTCTCGCTGAAATTGGTCATTTTTCAACAGACAGTTCTTTAAAGCCTTTCAGAGCATTTATAGATGAGAACAATTTCAGGTTATGGAGCGTAATTTTATTCTAACTTTAATATTTTTCATTAGAAACAGATAGATGTTTCCGAAAACTTTACAGTTTTAAATTTTTTAGGTTATGTTAACAATTTATCGTCGAAAATGGATATTATACAACAAAAGCACTTGATTATTGTATAAAACTTACAAATTCTAACAATTTTGAGCTATCTCAGGAAATTCTTGCCGGAATTTAATATTTTTCAAAAGGAACAGTTGGGTCCTTTAAAAAACTTTAAAACTCTAACAATTTTAGTTTATCTTAGAGGAATCTCGCTGGCATTATATATTTTTAAACAGAAACAGCTAAGTCTTTAAAAAGCGTATAAATTCAAAAAATTTCAGATTATTATCAATAATTTCATGTTAATTCTTCTGTGTTTACTGGTCTAATATCAATATTTTTTAATATTGTTTTTATTCCTCAGCTATAAAAAAATGACTCAATATCTGTTTTGGGATCCGAACCCACTTTGGAATATGATGTTTATCATTAGAAATACTTAAATCATTCATAAAATTTACAAAAGACGAACAATTGTAGAGTACCTAAGAAAATTTTTACCGGAATTGGATATGGCGATTACCTTTTTTATATCTTTCATTTTACCGTAAACAATATGATTATTTTAGGTGGCATTTTCTATAACTGAGCCTTATTGCTTATAACTATTTTTACAAAAATATTCAATTAAGAAAATCGTGTTTTTTTAATAATATGTGGCCCAAAATAAAACTTTTTACACTCGTGATTTCTTCTTGTACGATAATATTGTATCAATTTTCCTAATTAAACATTTTTGTTAATAATAATAGTTTTAAAGTATAAGGGACAGATATCGAAAATTCTACTTAAGATAATTGTGTTTATTACGGTAAAATGAACAATATAAATAAAGTTTATCGCTTATATCTTGAAAATTGTGGCTTTTAAGGAACCGTATATTTATAAAAAAATACATGCTTTATAAGACCGTGAATAAATAATGTCTCATCGAACGAGAAAACCTCAAGAGCGTATAAAGTTTTATTTTGTGCCATAGATTAATAAAAAAATTAATAAAAATTCTATTTTCCTAATTGACTGTTTTTGTTAATCAGAATAGTTTTAAATAATAAGGCGCAGGTATCGAAAAAGGTACCCAAGATAATTATATTGTTTATGGTAAAATTAAGGATATAAAAAAAGGTAATCGCTAATAACTTAAAAATTTTAGTATTTAGGGGAGCGTATATTTATAAAAAAATACATGCTTTATAAGACCGTGAATAAATAATGGCTCATCGGACGAGAAAACATCACGAGCGTATAAAGTTTTATTTTGTGCCATAGATTAATAAAAAAATTAATAAAAATTCTATTTTCCTGATTGACTGTTTTTTGTTAATCAGAATAGTTTTAAATAATAAGGTGTAGGTATCGAAAAAGGTACATAAGATAATTATATTGTTTATGGTAAAATTAAGGATATAAGAAAAGGTAATCGCTAATAACTTAAAAATTTTAGCATTTAGAGGAGCGTATATTTATAAAAAAAATACATTGTTTATAAGGCTATGAATAAGTAACGGCTCGTACGAGAAAGTATCACAAGAGTGAAAACTTGAATCATATGTCAAGGATTAATAAAAAAATTCTTTAGTTAATTCTGGTTATTAAATGTCATTATTAATATTAATGGTTTTAAACAATTTATCAAAAGAAATTATGAACAATAAATTATGTTATTAATGCAAGATAAATGTTTCGCAACAATTTGAAGCAGTATTATGACACTGAATAATCTAGATGATTGTTTATTAATAAATACAGAGTCTGAACGATTTCCTCTGAAAAATAGCAACTTTTTAACAACAATGTAAGCAGAGAAGTTTTTATTTGATCGAAAGATTTCTTTTTCCTCTAAAGAGATCTATCCTCGATATGGACATTGTAAGGTTGTGCGACGATTGTGTGAGCTGTGAGCGAGTGTTAGGATTTCGTGAGACAGTATGTCGATTATAAGGAAGTGTGACGATTGTGTGAGAGTCTGTCAATTTTGTGATAAAGCGTGATGAAGAAAGATATAATTTTAACACATAACATACAAAAATTCCAACAGCCATCCGATTGAATCAGATAAGAATCCTTGTAATAAAATGGAGAGCAGTATCAGGAGATAGGGTCATTCAGAATGCCCACCTGTAGAAAACAATATCGCTTCCCTAGAACAGACTTTAAACTCCAAGGTTTGGAAATAGAGTTTAAGCTACACTCTTCCAGTAGAGAGTAAAATTGAACGGATTTTGGTCGAAAATGAGAAATATGCTATTTACTGTTTCCTAGAAGCCACATTCGAATCGGTTCCTTCAATATTTGGGGAATATCAATTCCTCACACTCATAGTGGAAGTGTTGGACAAAGTAACTGATAAATACATTTTTAAGAAACAGTACTTGGGTAGATCCAACGTCCGTCAACTGGATGAAGAGATAAACAGTGGACTGTAATTTGGATTGGTTGATCTTGAATTATCTTGATACTTTTATTTCCCTTGCAGTAATAAAATATCGTGGGATATCCCGTCAATTACCCAAGGTATCCTGGGGACATTCTAGTGATGTGAATGTGATATTTTTCATTTACGGATATTTTGATATTTTGGCGATATTCATTTGATATTGCAGAATGTCTTTGGAACGCTTCCGGGAAAGGAAAGACTTCGTGAGATATTTAAAAAGAAATCAGAATCCTGCATAGGTTTAGTTTAATCTCAGCCCGTGCAGAACTCTGATTTGAATAACGAAGAAAACATATTTCAAATCTTTATGTTGAAAGCGTTTGTAGCGTAAATTACTGAAATCTAATTAATGCGTTTTTTGCAGCATTATATCTACTCACTTAATAAAAACCTAAATGTTCCGTTGAGGATAATATTCTTATTGCAATGACCTAATAAAAATATACAGATGCTCATTCTCACATACTGTTGTTTCTGGTGCGTTGAAAGTAAGTTGGAGGAATTGCACATTCAACCGATTCTTAAGTCATCGCTTGACGGCAGAGTGTACGTGAAGCAGGTGAAGTGTCTTTGTCTTCTTCCGTCTGATTATATTACAGAAATGTTGGAACTGATTAGCACTATTTTAATCAGTTTTTTTCATCAGGTACTACCGTCGACAGTGGCTGGGAATTGTGAGGTCTAAACGACTACCTGTTTACTTATCGAAACATCGAACAACTGGGGAAGCAGAAAGGTACCACCGGACACTCCACACCTTCATGGGTACCAGACCGTCTATCATCAGTTTCCTAGATAATTAGAACAAGAAAGCTCAGGCTTTATACGAAATCTGAATTAATCCGAAAATTCGCATTGCTTCGGTTTGAAACCTGCCTTGGATTCAGTCGAATTGTTAGCTCAGATTGATGTTGAAAGGATATTCGGATAGGATATTTATCCGAAACTTTTGTTACAGTATTCAGACGAATCCCTTATTAGCTATAAGCACAAAACATTACGTAAAAATATAATTGCCATTTATTACTTTATAATGTTCTTTTCAAATTTCCGATATTAGATAATTTAACGAAAATGCAAAAGAATGTTCACTTGGATTTTCTGGCAATGTCAGCAGCAGGACGTCGCTTAGATGCTAAGCGACCGAAAGATGAGCACTTCGAAAATATTGTTCTAAGGGGGTGGTCTCCAATAGCGACACCAATGGAACAAGGAAGGGACCACTCATACTTGGTACAGAGTCATCAAGAGTTCCTAGACGAATGCGTAGGTGCTTCTGACAAAAAATCTGGCACAAACTTGGTTCTTGCAGGTGACCGAACAATGTTTCTACCCTGGCGATATTCCTTTCTTGACGATATTCAAGCTACTTCAATCTCGATACCATCCTAAAACTTCAAAATATTTGTTTACGGTTGTTAAATAACCCCCACATACGGTGCTGCTTATTTAGTGTTGACGACGAGGTTGACGAGGCCTGATTTATTGGCCAAAATTGTGGCTTAGTGGCTTTTAATCGACTTCAATTTCGAAAACATAATCCAAACAATATACATTATTTTAGTTGGGTTAATTCAATATTCCCCGCACATACTAAACCTTATGCTTTCTTGAATATACTGTATTTTCTGCATCCTGCTTGTTCTTGTGAATTAAGTCATCAAGGCCACACTAGGTGAAGTGTGCCAGGAATTTTCCTAATACAGTAAAGAAATAATTCGTATTTAGCAGACGATGTACTTGAAATTAAAGATTAAATCAAATTTAACTTCATGGATCAGGACTATATTCCAATTAGTAGATACAACACTTTTTAGAACTAATTCAATAAGTTTAGCCAATGACGTCGCCAATGCTAAAATAGGCTGCTAAAAAGTTATTCGAAGTAATAGTAATAAATAAAAATAAGGTTTTTTAAAGCACACAAATTTTGGTTGATTTAACAAAATATTGCATTTTCTTAATGCACCCAACCAAATAACCAATCTACCAAAATATTTGGTTAAATGAACCAAAAATGTGGTGGGATTAACCAAACCATTTTTGTCCATATAACAATCATGTTTTATGGTTGACCCAATATAAATTGTGTGGATTATTCTATATCATTTCCTTACCCTTACATCAATAGGATATACCGGGATATCCCATCTGATCTCATTAATCTCCCAGGTTGCACCGAGAATAACCCAGGGATGATCCGTCGAATATCCTGAAAGGCGGAAATTGAGATATCAATTGATTTTCTATATCCTATTTGGGACATTTGAATCTCCCAGAAGCGTCCCAGGGATATCCCACAGGTTATCATCCTTGGGACAACCTAGGAGATAAATGGGATCAAATGGGATATCCCGGTATATCATATTGCTACGAGGGTAGTGTGTGAGGATTCTGTTACCGAGAGTTAGTAATTTGTGAGGGACTGCGTGTTTCTTTGAGGGTGTGTAAAGATTGTGTCAGGATTGCTGGAATTGCAGTTAGAGGTGTGTGCATCTTCTTTATTTATTTATTTAATAGCTAGAAAACCTTACAATTCTAAAACCTATAGATAAAAATATATTTTTCTAAAAATGTTGAATTTGTTGAATGGTACACAGAAGACGACGAATTCAACAACCTGAAGACGCACCTTTTCCAATGCCACCAAACAGTGGAGTGTAAAAGCAGCAAGCAGCTGTTTAACTACGATAAAGGAAAACACACTTGTAGTGCAGCAGGATCAAACGAACCCCTAGTTGATACTTCCGGGCAACGAAAAACTCTAAACGATTGTAATAATACAATTTCAGTATACTTGATGCTAAAATCACGTCTTGACCACTTGGAGTCACTAAACTTAAGAATTTGATTTTTAGCCTTCAACTGTTCCATTCCCTTGGACAGTGTGCAAAGGAATAAGCAGCTTTATTGATTCGTATGCGACGGCTTCATGATGACAAAACTTGCATTTGATCTACATTTGGTAAGATCTCATGGATTTTTTTAATGCTCCAAGTGCATCAAGATTTACGAAGAATTTTCATGCTTGGTAAAGAAGAGGGGCCGCGTTAACATTTCTGAGGTCAAAGAAGTTGCAGAAGAGGTGCGTGATGATAATAAAAAGTCGCCAGAAAATTTCGCCTTAACACTTCCTGACCTTTTCCTGTCCAATTTTTTACTTTTCTTTAACATTATCACTAAAAAACATAATGCAAATCTTTGTTTCACCGAATATCCACAATAACTTTTATCTATTACTTTATTAAGTTCACAAATTACAAAATTTACTTCCAAAAACATATTTATTATTATTAAAAATTGTTTAAACTTCCTTCTATAGAAATTCTGTAATACTTATAAGTTTCATCCAAAATTCTACCTTTTTACCTGCCTTTAAAACCCACAAAAAGTCCCTGACTTATCCCTGACTTGCAGGTTATCCTTGACCCCCAGCCACCTATCAAGAAGATCAAACCCACGTTACCCGGAAAATTATCTGTACAAGCGAAGAATTACCCTGTTTTAATCATCTTTACTAAAAAAAGTAAGTGATCTGTAATGCAGCATGCATTTTCCTTTAAAACTAAACTGAAAGTGAAAGTCTTCAGGCAATTATAAAGGCTAGTAAGGCTAGTAATAAAATTCATTCGAGAATAAATTTTATTAATTAGCGAACCTGGCCTAAGATTTACTGCTAAACTTGATATTCTATTTCTGGGTGTCAGCCAGTGCAATTGAAAGAATTTTGATGTTAATATTCACAAAAAATAGAGACGATTACTGGCCATATTTTTTTAAGATCCAGAACATCGAGTTTATTTATTTATTTATTTTTTATTGTCGTCAGCTTTGAAGTACACTAGAAACTAGTAAGTCCGGTCTTTGTTACCTTTGTTACTTTGAAAGGCTTTAAAGAACTGTCTGTTGAAAAATGTCCAATTTCAGCGAGAAGTCTTTAAAATAACCTTAAATTGCAGGAATGTATATATAAGTTTCCTAAAAGATCTAACTGTTTCTGTTGAGAAATCTCCAATTCCAGCGAGAACTGAGACCTTATCGAAACTTGCAATGTTTTTCGCTCATATAATGATTTAAATGATACAGACTTACCAGCAAGAATGCACAAGACCACGAATTTAAAAAATATATTGCTTATATAGATCATCATTTTCTCAAATAGATTTCGTTTAGAGTAACTGGAAAATTTGGTCTGTATTCACAGTATCCGGTTACTCATGTGTATTACTAGCCAACACTAAAGTAAGAAGTAGTGAACTTTTTTTGTGGATTGTTTTCGTAATAGATGGTAAACGAGAAGTCAATGTCTAATTTTTTTACAGTTGCGCGATATCTTTGATCAAATTTCCTGGTCTCTCGTGCTTTATATATTTCAAAGTACAGTACCCTACCACTCATCGCTCTACCATCTATCGCGAATTTCTCCTACTTGCTTTGATCCCACTACCGACTTAATGAAAAATGTTGACATTCAATGTATCCCACTTAATAATACAATTTAAATTTATAAACGGCTTATTCGGAGTTCTCAAAATTTGTTCCAATGAATTTAACTTGTAACAAAAAAATTTCCTGATATCAAATACCAGGGAATTTTATTTGTAATAAAAACTTAACAGTTTTCCAGCACGAGCCAATTACGATTCTCAAAAATGCTACATTTCCAGCCCATGATTTCGCCTATTATTACCAGAACAGAGCCATTTTTGTTGCCCTTATTAACTGAACTGGTCTTGACAGTATTTATAGTATGGACAGTGATTGGGCTGATCACAGTTTTTTGAAAAATCTCCACCTCACCCTCTTATTCAAGCGGGACATTAGATTCGCTTGTGGTCATATTTTTCTCGTTCAGCCCCACCTATCTCGAAAACTTTTGATTCTTTAGACTAATATTCATTATGTTTTATTGATAAGGAGGCTTTGAACTATATTATATTGCAATTTCAGCCAATCTGACCGGGGTCGCATTTTAATGTAAATTGTGCGAGGTCCTTTCTCAAAAAACCTATAAAACGCAGCGCGCATTATTATATAAACATGAAAGTCTAAAATTTATTTTTCCGAATTAGTTCTTATTTTTTACATTCTTATCTAGAGAAGGTATGTGTGTAAAATTGTGTGATTTGTGTAAAATTTGACCTCACCGGTTTTTGTCAAATGTTCTAGTTTTGAGACCCCCTGAACCCGAAAAACAAGTTTTTACGAATGTGTATGTCTGTATGCTCGTTAGCCAGCCATTTTGGATAAAAATTCAAAAAGTGAGCACATTTTGAAAATTTGTTAGACCACTTTTTTCAATATTTGAAAATTCTATGTACAGTTATTAGTCGTAGTCGAAAAGACAAACTATTTATCACAATGACTTTTTTCAGTGAAAAAAAATTACCAGAGTTATAGCAGTTTCAAAATCCAAAGAAACAAACGAAAATGAATATTTTAAACCAAACAGCGCACGATATCAAAAAAGGCAAGAGAGGAAAAACGTTGGTTTTTGCAAGCCCTACAAGATTATTATAGTAACTTTTTGAACTTCTTCGAAAAATCGAAAATTCAAATTTTGATCGCAGAAAAAATAATAAAAAGTAAAATATTCCATTTTGCTGTCAATTTATGCAAGATACGAAGAAAGATGTTAAGACAAAAATGGTACAACCAAAAAAGATCTACAAATTTGTTATAAATCACTTTTTAATAGGACGTGTATTTTTTGTTTTATTCGTAAAAAACGACATTAACAATAAACAAAAAAATTCAGAGCTATACCAATTTCAAAATTCAAAAAAAGAAAAGAAAATTAGCGTTATTAGCCGAACAACGCAAGATACGAAAAAAAGTCGATACGAGAAAAATGGGTTTCTTTGCACACCCTACAAGATTGTCGTAATGACTTTTTGAATTTTTTTGAAAAATCGAAAATTTACATTTTTATTGTACAAAAAATAATAAAGAATCAAAAATTCCATATTACGGACAAACTATGCAAGATACGAAAAATTATGATTAAACAAAAATTGTGCACTCAAAAAAGATCTACAAATTTTTTTGGGTCACTTTTTACATTCTCATCATTTATGATTGAGAAAATTAGAATTGTCGGAAATTTGACACCACCATGTTTCAATGGATCTCCACGTTTCGTGACCCCCTGAATCCGAAAATC
>JAAAKG020133211.1:1857-14244 GCA_010014905.2 Druon quercuslanigerum
AATCCAATTCTTATGATAATTTATGTTGTTTAATTTTAATAAATTAAAAACATCTTCTTTATTGATTGAAACAAATAGATTGTTTTATTCATACATATTTTAACATTAATTCTAATCAAATGAGTTGATTCTGCAATCCAATTCTTATGATAATTTATGTTGTTTAATTTTAATAAATTAAAAACATCTTCTTTATTGATTGAAACAAATAAATTGTTTTATTCAAACATATTTTAACATTAATTCTAATTAAATGAGTTGATTCTGCTATCAAATTCTTATGAATTATGTATTTTGTTTAATTTTAATAAATTAAAGACATCTTCCTTATTGATTGAAACAAATAAATTGTTTTATTCGAACCAAGCATTTACTTTCTTTAAATCTATTTGATTTCAAATAAATATTTGTTTGATTAAGGCAATAAATAGAATGACTAGAATGAATACAATGAGCGGACTTTCTCACAATAAGAGCGTATAAATTTTAATCAAATTTGGACGTTTTTTTTTCTAGAATGCTTATTTAATTTCAATATGCTGGAACAGAAAAATTCTTTATATAATTTTCATGTAAATTAGTGATCTTGCATACACAATTATTTCTTATTTTAATTTAGAAACGAATGGATGTTCAAGAGAAGCTTTTGTTTTCCATTTTGCTCTGTCAAAACTAAACGATTGTGTTTATTA
This sequence comes from Druon quercuslanigerum, assembly GCA_010014905.2. Lineage (NCBI taxonomy): Eukaryota > Metazoa > Arthropoda > Insecta > Hymenoptera > Cynipidae > Druon > Druon quercuslanigerum. Next base: position 2,550 of record JAAAKG020133211.1, read on the forward strand.
CGTCAATTAAAAAACCTGATTAAATTGTGTTTCTATTATCCAGAATATAATTATCAATAAATCTGAACGCTCTGTTCATTTTGTAATTAATTACTGCATGATAAATAAATATTTTTCGAGCGATAGTTACCAAGAAACCAGAAAAGGCCTTGAAGTGACAAACGGCATTGAATTTGAATTTTCTGTAGAAATGTCTACTCAAGATTTTTGTATCGAAACACTTTCAAGGATAATTTTGACACTTGCAAATTACCAGCATAGGCACTGCTTTTCTAAAATGAAAACTGGGACTACGTGGGTGGAAAGAAGACATCACCAGAAATCGTCGATAGAAATTAATTTCTTAAAGGAATCCAAAAGTACAAGGCAATTATTTAGATAATTAATGGTAAAGAAAGATCTAGTTCATTCGAATCTCTCGTAGCTTACACTGTGTCGCTTATAATTCTGTATTTCCTACTCTCGGAATGTATATTCTATAATTGTTTAAAGAATTAAATTCAATTCCTACGAGTAAAGTATTGACCTTTTTTTCTTAAAGTTACTTTTCTGTTCAGTTTCATTTATAAACTTCAGGAAATATCTACATGCAAATAATGTTCAATTAACAGATTTAATTATTATTCTACGGGCAGGGGCGGGCTCAGAAAAATATTTCAGGGGAAGGGTTTTCAAAATATTGATGTACAAGTACATCCCATGCATAGCTTAGCGGCTTCGGTCTTTAATGCGAAAGGCCGAAAGTTTCTGGGGGAGACCCCTTAACATCCCCCCTCCCTGGATCCGCCACTGTCTACGAGGGTGAGTTTTAGAAAAAAGGGACTATATATATATATACTTTACTCACAGCAATTAAATTTAATTGCTGAAACAAACATTATTATTGTTTAAACTATATATGGTATTTATTCTAAGATAAGAAAATACTACATACTAAGAGACATGGTGTAAAAGAATCGAAAAAACAGTACTTTTAAAATTACTTAATTTTTTTAATAATTGCAGCAAAGAATATCTTTTTATGATTTGGAGAAAATAATTGTTTAAACAATCAAAAATTCCGTAGAAAAATATAAATTGTTTAATTAATTACAAAATTATTACTATTGTCAATATTTTAGTTTAACTGTCACAAAATACTTTCATAAACTGTTATGATCTGTTTCTCGCCACTATAAAAAACGCGTGTTTTAGATTAAGAATAGGAAAAAAAACGTCAGAAAAAAGTGTTTCGTTTTACTTTAGACGAGTTTTAAACAAAACTGAACAAATCTTCTTTCAATAAAACAAATTTAGGGCCAAGGAAATGTTGCTTTCATTTAATGAGGTGATTCATTTTTTTTTATTTACCTAAAATGCTCAACATTTTTCAAAATATTAATTTCTTTTTTAAGTTGACCTGAAATCTTATTATGGATTTGAAATCAGACTATCTGCATGGTATTCTGGCCATTAAACAGATTTAATTCAATTGGGTACTGGAAGTTTCAATTTAATTATTTAAATAAATTTTTTAGGTAAAATAATATCACAACGGTGCTTATAACTTATTCTATTAGTCACATTCTACTGAATTATACTTATAAATAAACGATCTTATGACTGGACACTTTAAGTAAATATTAGCGTCGACGTTTACACTAAAGTTACAAAAATTTGTTCAGATCGGTGACCTTGATCCAGAATGTTAGAAAAATTGCGTTGACTCACATGTTTTCATTTTTTAGTTAAAGTCATTAGGTTCTTTCACAATCAAACAAAATGACTTGCTGTTATTATAAAAATCAGCATTAATGAATTTTTAAAACAGAGTATGATAGAATATCGATTGTTAGATTTATTAGAGGAAAGGAGAAAAATGCTTTATTTAATGACTACAGTGCAAAAAAAAGTATGTCCAGTATTTATATTTACTTTTTCGTTAGAAAAAAATAATTGTAAATATCAGCAAAATATTGTCACAGTGTTGAAAATCTCATTTGTTGCCACAAAGCAAAGATTAATCACTGAAGACTTTCACACTGATTGTTTCAATAATAGTTCTAGGTTACCTCAACCATATAGCTTTTTGTCGATTTTTAAGTATAATTTACGTTTCCATGGCTATTTACAAAAAAACATAATCAAAAGGAGGCTCTCTCCTTCATCCGAGAATAAATTCATCTACTGACATCTTGTTTATTTTATTTTAAAATACTTCAATGATAATTCTCATAAGGAAACGAATGCATTTGGCATACCGACATCAGATGAAAAGTGAATCTTTTCTAAGCAGTTAGTGATTACGAAATAACCTAATAAGCAACCTAAGCATTACACTCTTGATTTCGTCTGCTTAAGCCAATCAGATAAGGCGAGGCAAACTTTTGTAAAACCCTAAACATTCTGCGCAGCAATGCCAAAATTTTTCTCTTATTCATTCAAATTTTTCTATAAAAAATCACAAGTTAACACTTGTCAATTTTCTATAATTTAAGCATCTTGATTCAATAGCGCACTTTGAGGCAGTCTTGCATCAAAATCCAATGATTCTGCGCTTAAATTTAAAAATTTTGCTTCTGTTAATCCAATTTTTTCGCACACAAAAAAACAGTGGGTCATACTTATAAATTTGCTGTAGTTAATTCTCTTCGTCAATAAAAAAAAATTATTATAATATCTTGAGTACTTAGGCTATGAGAATTCGACAGTAATGCTACGTATTTCAAGCTGAGCCACATTTTTTTAAAAGGACCACTAAAATTTGATGGATCTGTTTTTTTTTACCGTTAATACATTTTTCCAATAGCATTGAACATACTTAACATGAATCCTGATGCATTCTGCGAAAAAACATTTTTTAAATAATATTTGTAATTATCCTCCGCTCCCACCATCTATTTTTTCAATCAAGTTCCCTACATTGAGTCAATTTGACCCTCCTATCTGTTCTGATCGCGTATCATTTTATAACTGCTCATCCAATGGGCTTAAAAAAAATCACAGATATACTACAACTAATGAAGAATTCGGCGGTATTAATAAAAAATAATTTAAAAATTAATTTATTATAACCAAAAATTCTCCAAATTTTTTTAAACGTGTTTTAGTAAAAAAATCTTTATAAAAAGTTATTTATTTCGCAAAGTGAAGGTCATTTTTCGGAAAATAAAAACAGTGTATTTCTGGAGGAAACTGAGAAAAAAACTTTATTATTTATCAGAAAAATATATTTTTTACATAAATGCTTAATATTTCATAAAAATACTTTATAATGCCTGTTTGCTGAAATAATTTTATAAACTTTTTCTCTGTCAGTGTGCAGCAGCTCATTCTGGATCTTTGTTCGTAAATTATACGTCATGCTGCTGCATAATAATTCTCACTAGTGCTTGTACACTAACGCACAATATACAATACTTTAGTTAATTATCTCAAAGTATTTCGGGTGTACTAATATGAATTTACACTATCGCCCAAACAGTACTCGAGTCGACACGTACAACACACCTCGGGCAATCTGACCCATACCCTTTTTCGAGCGACACTGAGCATGTGCCTCAACCAACGTCGATGCATGGGTCAATTTGACATAGAAGTGGGAGCGAAGGTTAAAGTTCGGAGACAATTTTTTGAAAAAAAGTCACTACAAATGTTCTAGTGAACCAAATGCTTTCATTTCATCTTAATTTGAATCATCGTTAAACATTTATTTGTGGTGATTTTTCCAGACTCGAAATATTGCATTTTATTCAATTGTTTATGAGTTTGTTTATATCAAATTGTAGTAAAAAGATCTTATACATCATATTTCGACTTAAAAAAAGAACCACACATACTTCTTTTGTTTCTTAATAATACGCGATGTTGATAAAAAAATGAACCGCAGTTTGCAAAAAAGTTATTAAAACTTGTCGCGCAAGGCTTTTGAGCACGCTGCGACTTGTCGCACTTTGCACATCTTAAGGCGCTTCAAACGGCTGTCAATTTCGCTAGGGGCAAACTAAATCTAAACGGTTGAGTTGCTGAATGCCATATTTTAAGCCCATAATCCGAAGGTAATTATACCGGTCTGTTGAGCTCGTTTTTTTCCTGAAAATGTCCTTTTTGTTGTTGTTTTTCGTAATTGAAAATGGTGTGTATTTTCTCCATTTTCAATTACAAAAAACAACAACAAAAAGGACATTTTCGGGAATAATCGAACTGAACCTACTGGTATAATTTCCTTTACATTATGTGCTTATAATATGGCGTTCAGAAACTCAACCGTTTAGATTTAGTTTGCCACTAGCGACTTTGACTGCCGTTTGAAGCGCCTTAACGCACTCTCAATCTAAAACATAATGCCTCGGCGAAACTCATGCTGCCCCATGCTTCTTTATTAAAAAAGTATAGTTGCGTTTTTGAAAATGTTAACTTGGTCAACGAAAATTGGAGAGATGTATAACAAAACTTCATCGGAAAATATATGTGTGATTCGTGCAGATGATCGCGATGTTTAAAAGCAAACTCCTTTAAACAACTGCAAGTTAAAAATATTGATATTTTCCAAATCGATATCAAAAACAACTTCGCAAAGGAAGAAAATCCTAACATTGATACTGATTCGAGTTTCGATGAAGTATTTTGTGAAGAAAGAGACCCTTCGTATCCACTGCGAATACGACAAGAGAAAAGCCACTGGTGGCATGCAAAAACATGTCAGAGTGAAACGTGGAAAATCATCATTCGTCGTAGACAAAAGTGATTTCGGAATCGAAGATCAAACTCTGATCAATAACGTCAAGATCGCACTTTTTAAAGCAATTTCAAGAAGCGATAAATATAGACTTTTAGCAACTTTACCTCTGGATTGGAGCACGCGCAATTTGCATAAGGAGTTCAATGTGTCACGGCAAGTGGCATCAAATACTAAAAAATTACGACAATCTATTGGTTACGGAGCCACCCTCGACAAAAAAGGGGTCGGTCGTTATCAAAAAATGTCGTGGAAGAAGTAGAAAATTTCTACGCATAGGTTCAGTGGAGTCGTCTTATGCCAGGTCGAAAAGTATATATCGCGATTGTGAAAAACGGTATTTGCGGGCAAGTGCAAAAAAGGTTGTTAATACACAACATAAAGGATGTCCACGCGAAATTTGTATCGGAAAAACCAGAATTCGAGATAAGTTTATCTGCATTCACAAAACGTCGACCTCATTACTGCACCCTCGTAGGATCAGGAAGAAGCCACAATGTTTGCGTTTGCTGCTATCATCAAAATATGAAACTCAGACTCATTGGCATGAATTATGAGTTACGTAAAATTGGCGTCAAATCCGATTACTCGATTCCTGACGCTTTAAATCTCATGGTTTCTGAAAGTCCAACGTTGGCATGTTTTCTGTTTAGGTGCAAAGACTGCCTTGGTGGGAGATCTCCTGCGAAAATGTTTGCCAAGCTATTCAATGATCATCACATCGAGAAAATCAGTTTCAAATCGTGGAAAAACACTCGCATTTTCTCCCGCTGGCGTACAAAATATTGCGTGCACCACGCGGAAAAACTCGATTTTTGCACCACACGTATGAAGTTGAACTCTTCGCCCTCGCCTTGACGTTCAACTTCATCCATGTGGCAAAAAAAACGCACATTTTTGGACCACGCATAATGTTGAAAACTCCGCGGATTCACATCGGAACTCAACTTTATAGATGTTGCGCAAAAATCATGTTTTTTCGCAGTGGAGCACAATTTAATCTTTTCCATGATTTTTTCAGAGGCGAACTATCAATTTGTACTCAAACAATAGAAGAGTTTTTAAACGATGTGGGGGAGAATTTCTACATCTTTTGCAACATGATTACATCGCAAAAGTGCAGGCGGTTTTTTTCATCAAGACAAGAAAAGTATTAAAGAGGGAGAATTCGTCGTATGTCTCGATTTCACTGCAAACTTTTCATTTGTTATCTAAGATTCCACTCAAGCGCGCCATTGCTCTAACAAGAAATTCGCTCTCCATCCTTACTTGATTTATGACAAAAAACGACAAAACAGCGCACCACAGTTTTATCATAGCATCGAAGTGTAACGAACACGATTCTGTAGCACTTAATTTGTATAATAAAAAATGATTCAGTATTTGATGGATATTCATGGAGAGGAAAATATTTAAAAATGTATCTTTTTCTCCGATGGGGCAGCGTCTGAGTATAAAAATGAGTTAAACTTTATAAATATGCCTTATCTCTAAACGGAAACGGGTAGTTGTGTACAGTGGAATTTTTTCGCTACGTCTCATAGCAAAGGGGAATGTAACGGAATTGGTGGAACAGTCAAAAGAAATGAATATAGAGCAAGTTTGCAGCGACCAATCGATATGCGTATTACGAGGCCTTAACACTTCTTTGACTGGCCAAAAAATTGTTCGAAAAAATTTCTTTAGATTTTTGTACCGAAGCCGAATATACAATCGAGAAAAAGAATTTAGAGACTCGTTTTTTAAAAAACAATTATGATTTAGAATATCCGAAAATACCATTAATTTTATCCAGTCACAAAACCGAAACACATTATGAGTAAATTTGTTTCAAGTATGGATAAAGGCGATTTACGAAAAATTGAAATGTAATCAGTTCAGAGTAATAATACATAAAAGTTATCGCAAATTTTTTTGCCAAAACGATCCCTTCATATTCCAAAATAATATTTACAATTAGTAACAGTAATTAGTCTCAGCGCGCTCGCAAGCCTTGAACGGCAAGAAAAAAGTTTTAATCACTTTTCTTCAAACTGCGGGTCATTTTATTATCAACGGCCTATTATTAAGAAACAAAAGAAGTATGTGTGTTTCGTTTTTTAAGTCGAAATATGATGAAGAAGATATTTTTACTTCAATTTGTTATAAACAAACTCATATAAAATTTACTAAAATACAATATTTCGAATCGGGAAAAATCACCAAAAATAATTGTTTAACGATGATTCAAATGAAGATGAAATGAGAGAATTTGGTTTATTAGAACGTTTCTAGTAATTTCCTTCAAATAGTTGTCTGCAAACTTCAATAACGAATATCACCGGTATCACCGGTAAAAAACAGATTCATGACGTTTTAATGGTCCGTTTGAGAAATGCTGACTCAGCTGCCATCGACAGATGATGCCACATGTCAGTTTCTCTACGTCATGTACTGTCAGGCGGTAAAATAGTTATACGACAGACACAGTCAGTCGGCAAGGTAGAAATCGGCATTACTGAATGGTTGAGCAGTTATAAGTCAATCTCTAACGTAGAAACCTGCATGGACATCAGCATATTAAACAGAAACCTACATTACCATTAGTCGGTAAGATGGGGAACTGCCTTACTATCAGCGGGTAATATAAAAATCTGATTTACCATCAGTCTTTAGGGTAAAAAAACTGACATTAATCAATGTCTCGGTCGATATTGGATATAATCGCGCTGGCCACTCATCATAAAAGATAAATCGATATAATTAATTTACACTTAGAATGAGACATGTTCAAAATGTAATGTGTCGAGTCTTCCATAAATTTTGACACATCTGAAGATTTTCTGTACATAGAAGTTTCTAGAAGGTCTGACGTATGGCGTGTGCTCTTAACACGCCTTCCAGTTCTAGGTTCATGGACGTAGTTGATAATAAGACTTCTAATTTATTGAGACTCTAGAAAGAGTGATCGAAGTTTCTGTAAGAGTCGTTGCACGCAGGGCGCTTGCGTGCATCACATTTCTGGAAACGTTGACATGTGATTTTAACCTAAATTCTAGAAAGATCGATTGATTCAAGTTTGCATAAGGATACAGGTTCTCTTTATCAAACTTTTTATAATCATTGACATTCGATGTAATTTTTACCTAAATCCGAGAAAGAACAATCGAAGTTTGTATATATTTCGATACAGTGAATCTCAAAAGCGATAGATCTTCTAAAAAGTTCGATCGTTCTTCCTCAAATATAGGTAAAGACTACATTCAACTTCGTTGTATATAAGGCTGTGGATTTGAGTTCTACAACAATTAAGGTTATGCAGTTAGGCTTCTATGAACCATATAGATGCATACAACATTTCGCTGGTATACAAGGTTTCGCAGTAGTATTGTATTGTACAAAGAGCTGCGCAATGCACTTGTATAATCCTTCTGGACGCGAAGTAAACTTATGAAGCACATACAGATGCGCAGTACAGTTCATTGGTACACACGGATGCGCATTAAAGTTCTGCAGTAAATACATTTTTAAAGTGCACATCTATAATATTTATGGGTGCGCAGTAGGAATATAAGACACAAAAAGATGCGCAGTTCAGTTTGTTGATACACAAGGCAGCGTAGAAGACTTCTATGATACTTATGGATGCGTGTAGTGAGCTGTGTAGAGTTGCGATGTTGGATGTGAAAAAGAGAATTCTCTCAAATCAAAATATATATAAAAGCCACTTTATCTAGGATTTATCTAATCAACGACTAAAAATTCCACGGATTTATCAGTGACAAGTGTGCTATTGGGAAATAAGTGAGAATCCACTATCTTTAATTCAGGGAGAACATTCGTGCACAACAAGAGCTGATTTCACTTACGGATCTGATTCGATGCTTGGAAGTACACGAATCTAATTTTGTCTGCGAAGCACTTCTCAGACAATTTATTTATAGCATATTACTTATGGAAAAGCAATGCGAGCATTTCTAATCTTTAATGAAAAAAATATATATAAAAAGGGTATTTAAGTTAAGGGGCAATTGCATTGTGGGAATGGAATGCGCAGAAAACGGATCAGGCCTGTAAATACTTACTAATAACTCTTGTGTGTGTGGTTTGCTTATATCATAAATTATTTCATTTTCAACATTATTAGCATAATTAAACTTTCAAGTATTTTAAAAATTAAACCTTTTAATTGCATGGTTGTATATTGTCATAAATTGTAACGTTGCCATTTTGAGTTTAAATTTGTTAAATTATAAATATTCTAATTTTTTATTTTAGTAGCTATTTCATAAAATTTCATAAAATATTTAATATTAATAAAATATTCAAAGTAAATACACTATCAGAAAAGCCTGAAAGTGCAAAAGAAAATAGTTTATGACAAAAACATTCTTATTAATGGCACACCTTTCGAATACCTTTTAATGAAAAAAGAAAAACCTAAGTGCTTTTGCTCATAAAAATAGCCTTTTTTTATCAACGATTAATAAATTTTTATAAATAAATAAATTGTTCATCAATATCTCAACTTCGAAACTTGTAATTGAACGTTTGCAACAAATATAAAATTATATAATACCCACATAAAATTAATAATTTTTAACGGCTACTTTCTCGAGGATCCAAAGCCTGAAAACTACAAAATTTAAAAGACTTTGATTAAACACCTTTACATTTTTTCATTTTCCAACAAAAGTTTAAAAATTTAAAAATGAAATTTAAAGCCCAACTAATAATTCTTAAACTTTCAGATTCCACAGCTTCAATTTAAAAAAACATACAGATTTTAAGCTCTTTAATTAATAAAAAATGTAGAAACTCTTCAATTAAAATTTTTTAATTTGAAAGGATCAGTATCTTTAAAAAATCGAAAATTGAGAGTAAATTCAATTTGAAGCTATTCAAATTCAAATACCCTTACCAAATCATTCTTTGAACTCCCCCTATGACAAAGATTCCTAATTCTTATATGAACTTGAATAAGCATACTTGAAATTGAAAATGTTTAAAGAGAAAAACTATAAATTTAGAAAGCTTTTGCGATTCAACTATGTACCTTAAAAAACTGAAAACTTTAAAAGCAATTCAATTGGAAATTATTTAAATTTAAAAACCCTTACCAAATAATTCTTTAAACTCGCAATTTTTGAATTTAAAAGCTTCTAAATGTAGCTGTTAAATTAAAAAACTTTTTAATTTGACTGAATTGTAATAATATTTAAGGATAAGTTAAATAATATTTCTTTGTCTCAGTTAGCCCTAAAAATATCTCAATATCGAAACTTTTAAATTTAACCTGTTCTTTAAATTTAAATGTGTAATATCCACAAAATAATAATGTTCACCACTTCTTTAAATGACTCTTTCTCGAGGATTCAAAGGCTGAAAGACTACCAAATTTGAAACCCTTCGATTCAAGTATCCATCAAATATTTTTGTTTATTTGTGAGAGGCAAGGGGACTCACATTTAAACAGCACCCCGTTTTATTGTTTCATTCTGAAACTATTTGGTACGTCGTTTTCGGTAGTTTTTTAATGTGAAAATGAAGTATTTAGCTGTTATGTTTTGTTTGTGAGAGTTGCTTTTTTATGAAAATACAACCAATGTTCTGCATTCTGCTTCAGGGATTGTATTTACAAATTGTTTTTTATCCAGGATATTTCCTTTAAACATTTGATTAATAATGAATATTTTATATTTTATGAAATAACTACTAAAATAAAACATTAGAACATTTATAATTTTACAAATTTAAACCTAAAATGCCAGTGTTACAATTTATGACAATTTACAACCATAAAAAAACTTAAATAAAACTTGAGATACAGCGAACTGATTAATGGAAGATCGTAAGCGGCGGAAGCCCGAACGTGGTGGGCGAGCGGCCGGGAAGACACCTTATCGAAAATTGTTATAACTCGAGTTCTAATCAACATTTTTTAGATCTGAAAAAACCGACGCATTCTCCGTGAGATGAGGAATACATTTCCGGTGCCATAATAACAATAAGTTTTCAAACAAACTTACTGTGGCCGATTAAACAATTGAATTGTTAATAACTAATTACCTATTAACTTTTGGATAATCCACCCTCGAAATTCGTGATCAGGAGGTCAAAATACATAAAAAGCACTTGGGTTGAGCCCGTTACTCCCATCGGCCACGGACCCCGGAATGTAAATTGAAAAGCATGACCCGCAGCGAATACTTCTGTCAATCTAAACCAGATTAATTTAAAATTGAAATTAAAACTAATAAGGAGGAGAAATCTACAAACTGTAAAAAGCGATATTTGACATACTAAACGAAAAAAAGTCTCGAGTTATCAACTTGGTTAGTCTCGTTTCCTGAAAGCATTAGTTCGACCGAGTGATTTCGAGTACATTTGACACTTGTTAAGTAACTTTTTTTATTCTGCTTATGATAAATTAAAGTAAATAAAACCTATAAAATCTCTTTATCCAACGAGTACACCATGTATTAAAATTACTTTCAAGTCTTTCGAAATAACCGGGTTTTCTGGGCGCTAGAAAAATTACTACCGAGACTGGCAGTTGTGTGGAAAGACCGTGCGAAGTTTGGCACCGAAGTAAAATTTTAATCCTTAACCAATAAAAACGCCATAGGCAACTTCAAAGTCGAATCTCAAAACTTTTAAGAAATTGTCTATTGTAGATTAAAGGAGAGAACAACAATTAGCTGAAATTCAAATTTAAACGCACTTCATGTCATCTTGGTTAAAAGCCAATTGTTACTGTTTTAATTAAGACACATAACAATGCGCGTAAGAGAACAAGTATTGGGCGACTACGCATGCAAAAGTATGTATGTCGCGACAGATCTTACAAACATCAGCCCTTTAGAAAAGGGGGAAAGCTAAGCAGTTACCTGCCCTTTTTATGATGGTAGAATTAAGATTAATGCGAGGGGCATTTCACTCTAAGAATTGATGCTAATTTAAATAAGTTAGTTGGTGATGCCCAGTGATACCTAGTTT
>JAAAKG020133212.1:0-14244 GCA_010014905.2 Druon quercuslanigerum
AAATATCTTTTCAACTGACACATTCATCAAATAAAATTAGCGAATTATAAAAATCCCGAATCTAAATAATTAATAAATTATTAAATAATAAAGTAATTAATTAAATACTTTTATTGGAACAAATTTTTTATATTAATTATTGTATTATTATTCCTTATTTTAAGCATTTTTTAATCATTTAATTCAGGAATTTTCAAATTGGGTAATATTATTTATAAACAATCAGAAATTTTAGTATTCAGGGATTTTACAATTTGGGAATTTTACAATGTAAAGAATGTTATTTTTCGGAATTTTTCAGTTTTTCTATTTTAAGAAATCTTTTGGAATCAATTATTATCATTTTTAATATTCTTTGGAAATTAATTTTTGAAAATAAAAGTCAATAAAAATGTTTCCAGGAATATTTTAATATTGATTTTAATTTTATGAAATTTTTTAAAAACTTCTCAATATCTTCTAAAATTATTAGAATTTTTCCTAAAGCTTTTTAAATATCCTGAAAAACTAAAAAAAAATAATTTAAAATCTTCAAGTTTAAAAATCTTTTAGAATTGCTTTTCTAACATTAATTTTTTAACATTAAGTAATTTTAAATTTTTTCAGGTAAATTAGAAAATTTGTTTATTCTCTTGAACCTTTTAAAAATTCTTAAAATACTTCTAAATTTTTTTTCGAAATCTTTAAAAATTTAAATATTCTTTTTTAACTTTTTTCAAAAGTTTTCACATTTTAAATAATTATTTAAATTGCTTTAGCTTCAAAATATCTTTTAAAATCATTCGAATTTTTCCTAAAGCTTTTTATATATTCTGAAAAACTAAAAAAAAATACCTTAAAATCTTCAAGTTTCAAAATCTTTTGGAATTGCTTTTCTAACATTAATTTTTTAACATTAAGTCATTTTAAATTTTCTTGTGTAAATTGGAAAATTTGTTTGTTCACTTGAACCTTTTAAAAATTCTTAAAATACTTCTAAATTATTTTTTCGAAATATTTAAAAATTTAAATATTCTTTTTAACTTTTTTCAACATTTTTCAAATTTTAAATAATTATTTAAATTGCTTAAGCTTCAGAATATGTTTTAAAAGAATCCGAATTTTTCCTGAAACTTTGTTAAAAGTCCTGCAAAAGTAAAAAAATTACCTTAAAATTTTCAAGTTTGAAAATCTTTTGGAATTACTTTTCTAACATTAATTTTTTAACATTAAGTCATTTAAAATTTTCTTGTGTAAATTAGAAAATTTGTTTATTCACTTGAACCTTTTAAAAATTCTTAAAATACTTCTACATTTTTTTTCGAAATCTTTAAAAATTTAAATATTCTTCTTAACTTTTTTCAAAATTTTTCAAATTTTAAATAATTATTTAAATTGCTTTAGCTTCAAAATATCTTTTAAAATCATTCGAATTTTTCCTAAAGCTTTTTATATATTCTGAAAAACTAAAAAAAAATACCTTAAAATCTTCAAGTTTCAAAATCTTTTGGAATTGCTTTTCTAACATTAATTTTTTAACATTAAGTCATTTTAAATTTTCTTGTGTAAATTGGAAAATTTGTTTGTTCACTTGAACCTTTTAAAAATTCTTAAAATACTTCTAAATTATTTTTTCGAAATATTTAAAAATTTAAATATTCTTTTTAACTTTTTTCAACATTTTTCAAATTTTAAATAATTATTTAAATTGCTTAAGCTTCAGAATATGTTTTAAAAGAATCCGAATTTTTCCTGAAACTTTGTTAAAAGTCCTGCAAAAGTAAAAAAATTACCTTAAAATTTTCAAGTTTGAAAATCTTTTGGAATTACTTTTCTAACATTAATTTTTTAACATTAAGTCATTTAAAATTTTCTTGTGTAAATTAGAAAATTTGTTTATTCACTTGAACCTTTTAAAAATTCTTAAAATACTTCTACATTTTTTTTCGAAATCTTTAAAAATTTAAATATTCTTTTTAACTTTTTTCAAACGTTTTCAAATTTTAAATAATTATTTAAATTGTTTAACCTTCATAATATCTTTTAAAATAATTTGAATTTTTCCTGAAACTTTGTTGAAAGTCCTGCGAAAGTAAAAAAATTGCCTATAAAATTGTCGAGATTCTTTTTTGACAATTTTAGAAATATTTTGAAATTTGTTTAAATATTTTGAAATCGAACCTTTTTTTTAAATAAAATTCATTTTCTTAAATAAAAAATCAATTTATATTTTCTCAGGAATGTTAAGGAATTTTTTATTGTCCTGAAACGTTTCAAAATTCTTAAAAATCTTCTTTTTTCGAAGTGTTGAGAAATCTCCATTTTGTTTTAATGTAGTTGTGCAAAAAAAAAAGGAATCAAAATAATACTACTGATTATATAATTTTGAATAAAATTATTTGTAATGAAAAATTGAAATCTTAAAAAAAAGGTTCAAAAATGTTTTTTTTATTATTAAATTTGGTTTACTCCCGCTTCTTACCAATTTTTGCAAAATAGTTAAATTTCATTAATTTAACAAATTTTTTATGGCTTTTTTCGAGTCAAACATTCTCTACAACTCTAATTTTTCCTAATTAAAAAGTAAATTTTCCTATGGCTGAAATCCTTGTAACAATTTTTTTTTTTAAATTGTTTTTAAACAAAGATTATTGATGTATTTTCAAAATTAAAAACAGTAAAGTTGTTCAAGTCATTTTTTTAATTAGTAAGAACCGTCAGTAAGAAAAAATTCAATAACAAAAATCCTTGTTCAAATATTTTTTTTTGCTTTAAACTTTTGCATTTAAAATATTTTTTTATTTGAAATTACATTATCAGAAGTATTATTTTTATTCTTAATTTCACATTTAAAAATCTCCAAATTCGATCGCTTTTTTTTTTAATTTACAAGTATTTCGTAGTTTTAATTGTTGAACAAAGAGGAATTTAAAATTTGATTAATCGAAAATTTAGTGTTCTAAAATTAATAATAGTGTTCTAAAATCTATACTAGTTTGAGAGAGGAACGGCCGAGCCGAATGGACTGAAGCAAAACAAGGGATAAAGAAAAGAGCAAAAGATAAAAATTAAAATTTTTTAAAAAAGTAAAATAAAAATGTAAAGGGGAAAGAAAAAATGGTAGAGTGCTAAGCCGAGCTACTCTGTGTCCGCTAGAACCGGTATAGGAGAAAGAGCGAGTGAGGTCTGAGGCTGACCTGCTGCGCTTGGTTTCTCAGCATCGGCTGCTCAGGCCCATCGAGTCCTCCGACTGCCGTCCGCCTGGGGATTGGCGAGGCCGTCCATCATCGGACGGGGGGACGAATTCTTCGTCCGGTTCGGCGACAAGGAACGCGAGGCCGTCGCATCCTTCGACTTCCTCGACGACATCGCAGCCTCCTCCGTCGCGCCATCTACCGAGGAATCTCCAGTCAGTCTTCTGGACTTGATTGACTCACCCACCACCGGCTTCAACCGCAACCTCATGAAGGTCTCTCCTCTCTGAATTCGACCCAGTGCAGTGTCGTCTCGTCTCCCAACTCTTCGAATTCTTCTTATTTGTTACTCCTTTCATGTACAAAACCCACTAGTCAAGCGAGACAATTAAGACGCTTTGTCAATTAAGACACCATCTTCACAAAAGTGTAAACGCTCCTCGATTTCTATTCTTGAGGATCCTGCAATTGGTAACTTTTTAAAAAAAATTCGGTGTGCAGGCACCAGTGCTTGGCTGGAAACAGGTGCATCCACACTGAAGAGTTTTTTTTTAACTGAATAGAAGATCCTTGAGCTGTTTCTAATTGCAAGAGCAAAACACATGTGTAACAATCTTTAGATACGAAAAGTTAAAAGAGAAAGTTATTTTTTGAACTGCTGAAATTGGTACCTTTTGATCGAAATTATTCCGTGTGTAGGCACCCGTTCTTTGGGCTGGAGACTCCTGTTACAGACGAAAAGTGAGTCCAAACTTTTTTTTCTATTCTTTAAAAATGCTGCAGTTAGTACCTTTGAAAAAATATTCTGTGTGAAGGCACCCGTTCTTTGGTAAGAATAGAAAAAGGTGCATCCCCACTGAATAATTCTGTTTTAGCCTCTTCGAAGACCCTTGAATTAAAATTTCTATTTGGAAATTTAAAAAATCCTTGTAACACACTTTGAATACACAAAATTCAAAGAGGATTCATTTTTCTAAACTATAACATTTTTTCAGAAACGAGGAACGTGTTTTGAATGTAACTCAAAAAGGAAAAATAGACTCACTCATTTTTGGATTAGTCCAATGATGGAAACACTCCTCGATTTCTGTCGTTTCCGTTCGAAAAATATTTCGTGTGAAGGCACCTGTTCTTCGGTTTTTTAAAAAGGAAAAACAGGTGCATCCACACTGAATATATTCTATTTAACCGATTGATAAAACCTTGAGTTAATATTTCAATATGAAAAATTAAAGCAACTTTGTAACAATTTTTGAAAATCAAAACTTAAAAACCAAGTTATGTTTTGAGATAAAAGACCGCGAAAGCGTAATTAATTCGATTTCTATTGGAACCTATAAAAAAATATTCTGTGTCAAGGCACCTGTTCTATAGTTGGAATCAGTAAATTCCTTTTTTAGAACAAAAAGACTAAACTGATAGATGTTCCAATGGTTAAAAAACTTGGAGACAACTATTTTGACTACTTTTTCTTGTGATCAAAAAATGAGATTTTTTTGTTAAAATTAAAAACAGGTACCGTCACACTAAAATTTTTTTAAACTGATTGGAAGACTCTTGGGCCAAAATAAAAAATTTGATATTTAAATAATCCTTATAAGAATTTTAAATAAAATTAAAAAAGATATTATTTTTAGAACTAAAAGACATTTTTTGTTAAAACGCGGAATATGCTTTAAATCAAAGTCAAAAAGGAAAAAATTATCTTTGTATTCTTAAAAGATTTTTTTAAAATCCATGGATCGAAGAGAGAATCAATTTTCTATTTTTTATCGGAAAAATAGAATAAATTTACGAAAAAATGAACAATCTTCGTTTTTATTGGTACATTCGAAAAAATATTCGGTGTGGAGACACCTGTTTTTTCTGTTACATCCGAAAACTCATTTTATGGAATGAAAAAATTAAAATTGCAGATGTTTCAATGCCGCAGAGTGTTTTAAACAACTATTTTCACTACATTTTCTTGTTATCTGAAATATGTGGTTTTTTGTTAAAATTAAAAACAGGTGCCTTCACACTAAAATTTTTTTAACTGATTGGAAGACACTTGGGCCAAAATAAAATATTATGTATTCAAATAATTCTTATAAGAATCTTTAAATAACATTTAAAAAGATATTATTTTTTAGAACTAAAAGACATTTTTTGTTAAAAAGAGGAATTTGCTTTAAATCAATTTTAAAAAGGAAAAAATTATATTTCTATCCTAAAAAGATTTTGTTTAATCCAGGGATCGAAGAGAGAATCAATTTTCTATTTTTTATCGGAAAAATAGAATGAATTTATGAAAAAATAAACATTCTTCGTTTTTATGGCTACATTCGAAAAAATATTCGGTGTGAAGGCACCTGTTCTTTGGATGATATCAGAAAACTCCTTTTTTGGAACAAAAAAGTTAAACTCGTAGATGTTTCAAAGCCGCAAAATTTTTCAAACGACTATTTTCACTACATTTTCTTGTCATTCGAAAGATGTGGTTTTTTGTTAAAATTAAAAACA
Organism: Druon quercuslanigerum; assembly: GCA_010014905.2. Lineage (NCBI taxonomy): Eukaryota > Metazoa > Arthropoda > Insecta > Hymenoptera > Cynipidae > Druon > Druon quercuslanigerum. The sequence goes on from JAAAKG020133212.1 coordinate 5,676, forward strand.
GGTGCCTTCACACTAAAATTTTTTTTAACTGATTGGAAGACTCTTGGGCTATAATAAAAAATTTGAATTTAAATCATTCTTATAAAATGCTTGAAATGCTACAAATAAAAGTCAAATTTATTTTTTAGATCCAAAAGACATTTTTGTTAAGAGGAAGAATGTGTTTAAAATCAAAATCAAAAAGGAAAAATTATCTTTTCATTCTAAAAAGTTTTTTTTTTTAATCCAAGGATCGAACAAGGAATTCATTTCTTATTTTTTTATAGCAAGAATAGAATGAATTCATGATTAAATGAACATTCCTCGATTTTTATTGGTACCTTCAAAAAAATATTCGGTGTGAAGACACCTGTTTTTTCTGTTACATCCGAAAACTCCTTTTATGGACTGAAAAAATTAAACTCGCAGATGTTTCAATGCCGCTAAATTGTGGAAAAAACTATTTTTTACTACGTTTTCTTGTCATCCAAAAAACTTTTGTTTTTTTTCAAGTAAAATCAGGTGCCTCCACACTGAATAGTTTTTTTCAACTATCAAAATTTTCTAATCAAATCCAGAGGGAAGCTTACAAGAAAAATGTCAGCATCAAATTGCCTTAAAAGTAAAATCTAAAAAACGAAAAAAATCTTCTACATTAGTTTTGTGACGAATTTTAATCTAAAATACGAAAATAGAACTTTGTTAAAATAAAAGTGAAGAAAAGAAAGCAAAATATGGATAATGTACTTAATAATTATAAAATTTTGTTGCAAAAAAAACAACCTGCGCGACACAAAACCATCGAATTTCGTAGGAGGTAACTTGTATTTTAACTGAAAAGTAAACGAATTATTAGGATAGATTCTTCAAACCAAATTGTGATAATTTGCTGTATTTATAATGCTATGGAGAAACAGAACTTGTAGTATAAACTACCCTCAATCAGTAAATAATATAATTAATTATTTATTTATATTGGAAATTAATTTTAAGCTTTTAAATTTGTGGCGCTTTTTAAAAAAATTTAAAAAAATATTTACACAATCTTTTTTGTAAATTATCTTTTGTTAACAAGAAGATATCCTCAAGAAACAATTCTCGAAAAACTTAATTAAAAATTATGTAACATTAAATTAAATTTTAAAAGTAAAAATAACTTTTACTTTAAAATTGTCGTTAAATTTTTATTATTTCTTTTCTAATCTTTAGTTTTAAATTCTATGATTCGTAAAAAAGAGCTAAAATTGAACTTAGAAACTAGATTTCTAGAATGAAACCTCAATTTTGTACAAGCAAGATTTGTATTATTCTCGCTGATTTGTACCATCATCTAGAGAGAAAAAAATGTATCATCTTTTTGAGGAGGCACTTAAAAAAAAGCGGAAAAAAGCAATGTACGGGTACTTGCAAAAACTACTCGAATAATGTCCGCTTTTGCGGAGAAGATTCAACCTGTATACTTTACTTCCAAACGCTATGTAAGAATGCAATTGAAATTTACTCGATTGAAACATAGCGCACGTTAAGTAATATTTTATAGTCGATAGTAAATGTCCTAGCGAAGGGTTTAGCAATCTCAATAGAAGTGTGATGCAAAAAAAGAACTCTGATGTTTACTAATAAGTCAATACTGATTTGCAACATTGCAGCAATGTGAATTCCTGAAAAGTTGAGTGACACTGCTGGAGCAATATTTTAACAACATCGTAGCAACTTTGCAGGAATACTCTAGCAACTTTTTAGCGATGTTTTAGCAACTTTGCAACAAGGTTTTATCAAATTTGCAGCAATATTGTAGCAACTTTGCATTAATATTGTAGAAACTTTGCAGCAATGATGTAGCAACGTTCTTTGCAGCAACGTAACTTTGCAGCAACGTTCCAGCAACTTTGTAGCAACTTTGTAACAAGGTTGCATCAAATTTGCAGCAATATTGTAGCAACTTTGCATTAATATTGTAGAAACTTTGCAGCAATGATGTAGCAACTTTGCAGCAACGTTCCAGCAACTTTGTAGCAACTTTGTAACAAGGTTGCATCAAATTTGCAGCGATATTGTAGCAACTTTGCATTAATATTCTAGAAACTTTGCAGCAATGATGTAGCAACTTTGCAGCAATGTTGTAGCAACTTTTTAACAAGGTTGCATCAAATTTGCAGCAATATTGTAGCAACTTTGCATTAATATTCTAGAAACTTTGCAGCAATGATGTAGCAACTTTGCAGCAATGTTGTAGCAACTTTTTAATAAGGTTGCATCAAATTTGCAGCATTATTGTAGCAACTTTTTAACAACTTTGCAGCGTTATTGTAGCAACTTTGCGGCGATATTGTAGCAACTTTTCAGCGATATTATAACAACTTTGCATTATTATTGAAGCAAATTTGTAGCAACTTTGTAACAATGTTGCAGCGATCTTGTGGAAACTTTGCAGCAATGTTGTTCAAACTTTGTAAGAAATTTGTAGTGATAATGTAGCAACGTTGCAGCAACTTTTAATAACTTTGCAGCGATATTGTAGCAAATATGCAGCGATATCGTAGCAACTTTGCATCAAACATTTAGCAAGTTTGCACCAATATTGTAACAACTGTGTCCACATTATTTAGCAACTTTGCAGCAATGTTGTAGCTACTTTGCAGCGATATTGTAGCAACTTTGCGGCGATAATTCAGCAACTTTGCGTCAAGCATTTAGAATCTTTGCAGCGATATTTCAGCAACTTTGCATCAAACATTTAGCAATTTTTCCGCAACTTTGCAGCGATAATTTAGCAGCATTGCGGCAATATTATAGCAACATTGCATTAATATTATAACAACTTTGCAATAATATTGTAGCAACTTTGCAATATTGTAACGAATTTTCAGCGATATTGTAGCAACATTGCATCAAACATTTAGCAACTTTACAGCGATATTGTCGCAACTTTGTAATAACATTGCAGCGATATTGTAGTATCTTTGCGGCGATATTGTAGCCAAATTTGCCTACATTATTTAGCAACTTTGCAGCAATGCTGTAGAAACTTTGCAGCGATATTGAAGCAACTTTGTAGAAACTTTGTTACAACTTTGCAGTGATATTGTAGCAACTTTGCATCAAACATTTAGCAACTTTGCAGTGATATTTCAGCAACTTTGCAGCGATATTTCAGCAACTTTGCAGCGATAATGTAGCAGCTTTGCAGCAATATTATAGAAAATTTACAGAAATATTACAACAACTGTGCAATATTATTTTAGCAATATTATTGTAACAAATTTTCAGCAATATTGTAGCAACTTTGCATCAAACATTTAGCAAGTTTTCAGCGATATAGTAACAAATTTGCAGCGAGATTGAAGCAACTTTGCATAAATTATTTAGCAACTTTGCAGTATTATTGTAGCAACTTTTCAGCGATACTTTAGCAACTTTACAGCAATATTGCATCAACTTTGCAGCGATCGTTTAGCAACTTTGCAGAAACTTTGTAACAACTTTGCAGTGATATTTCAGCAACTTTGCATCGATAATTTAGCAACTTTGCAGCAATATTATAAAAACATTGCAGCAATATTATAACAACTTTGCATCAAACATTTACAATTTTGCAGTGTTATTGCAGCGATAATTTAGCAGATTTGCAGCAATATTATAACAATTTAAAAATATTATTGTAGCAACTTTGCAATAACTTTGCAGCGATATTGTAGCAATATTATAACAGATTTTTGGCAATATTTAGCAACATTGCAGTAATATTGTAGCAATATTTTTGCGACATTGTAGCAAATTTGCAGCGTTATTTTAGCAACTTTGCAACAAATTTGCAGGGATAATGTAGGAACTTTACATCAATATTATAGCAAATTTGCATCAGTATTGTAGCAACTTTGCAATTTTATTGTATCAACTTTGCAGCAATATTGTAGAAACTTTGTAACAACTTTGCAGTGATATTGTAACAAATTTTCGGCGACATTGTAGCAACTTTGCATAAAACATTTACAATTTTGCAGCAATAATTTAGCAGATTTGCAGCAATATTATAACAACTTTGCAGCAATTTTTCAATTTTATTTTTGCAACTTTGCAATAAATTTGCAGCGATATTGTAGCAAATTTGCATCAAACATTTAACAACTTTGCAGCGATATTGTAGCAACTTTGCATGAATTATTTAGCAACTTTGTAGAAATATTGAAAAAGATTTATGGCAATATTAAGCAACTTTTCAGTATTATTGTAGCAATATTGTGGTGACTTTGCAATTTTATTGTAGCAACTTTGCATCGATCATTTAGCAACTCTAAAGCGATATTGTAGCATCTTTGCAGCGATAATGTAGCAACTTTGCAATAACTTTGCAGCAATATTATAACAAATTTTCAGCGATATTGTAACAACTTTTCAGCGATAATTGAGCAAATTTGCAGCAATATTGTAACAGATTTGTGGCAAATTTGCAGCAATATTATAGCAACTCTGCAGCAATATTGTAGCAACTTTGTAACTTAATCGTAGAAACTTTTGCAGCCTTGCAACATGGTTTCAATGTTGTTGAAAAGTATCATCAATTTTGTGTGTCAATCCTGCATCAATATTAGAACAACATTGTTGAAACCATGCCACAATATTGTAACAACATTGCAACATTGTTGCAATCATTAATTAAAGTTACAGAGTTACATTAATGTTCTGTGCGAATCATGTAGCAACATTGTAATAAAATTGGAATAATGTTGTCACCTGGATGCAATACGTTAGCAACATTGCAACTTTGCAGCAATATTGCAGAATTAATTTGACATTATTGCAACATTGTTGCAAACTTAAAGTGATATTGTAACCTTTTAGTAATGTTGCTACAAAGTTACATCAATTTTGTGTGACAAGCCTGCATCGATATTGTAACATTACAACATTGTTGCAACCTTGCATCAACGTTGCAGTTGGGTACGGTCAAATTATTAGAGTAAAAAATACTAGCTCTATACCTAACATTTCCAGAGATAGCACAACTGATAGAAATATCTATTTTACACTAAAGTTGTGTAGTCGGCGGAATATTGTCAATATTCAAAGTTGCTAGCGGTACGAAGACTGTATTTAATCGTTTCCTAATAAAAAGACATTTTTTCAGAGACGATTAAATCCTGAGCGATAATTTATAAGTTCGATGGTGGATTTTTAATTAATTGTTATCGAGGTAATCAATGGAAGATTTAATTTTTAATTTATTAATATTTTTAAACTTTTTTTTTAATCAGAAAAATTTCAATCAGTCTATTTTAGTGTATATTATAATTTAAAATTTATACTCTTATGTTGAATTCGTTTCCATTGATTTCCTGGATTAAGTAAACTTCCCTGTTAAAGGCAGAAAGCACATTGTATTTATTTGTAAAATATATTTATGTTCACAGTCCCACAGAACAATTTACGTTTTGAACGAGATTGTGAAATAATTATTCAACGCATTCACTGAACAAAGAATTTAGTGTAAAGGCGCGAGGAACAGAAAAAAAATGTAAATAAAATGTATCATATCTTCTCTTTGACTTAATAAATAATGACAATATACGAAATCAATAAATATGGATTTGTTTTGTGCAATTTATTCAACCTGGGCACCTTCTTTTTTAACAAATTAGCTAAATAATAATAATAAGTATTTATTAATTAATTATTTGTTAATCTTATTCTATTTTTATATTTTTAAGTTTATTTATTTGTTTTTAACGTTATATAAATATATTTTTCCTAAAATTCTTGAGAAAATTCAAAAAGATTTTTAAACATTCCTCATTTGCTAAATCAAAATTTCTACAAAAAAAGGTATTTTTAACCAAATAATGGAATTTTAAAAGAAAGAAGTCGAATTTACAACTTAAATTTTCAATTCCCAACGAGAAGACGAATTTTTGGAAAAATGATAGAATTTTCCAGGAAAATAACAAAAAAATTCAGTCAAAAAAGAAAAATCTTGGGCATATAATAATTTTTTTGTTAATAAAGTATCTAGAAAAATTCTAAGTCTTTTTTGACATGACTTTACAGAATTTTAAGACAAACTTTAGTGAGTTTAAAAAATATTTAGGACTTTTTGATCCTCGGAAAAATTTACGTATTTTGTTATATATATATTTTTAAGCCTTTGCAAATTTTAAATTATATTTGAATTTTTTTTATCTTCTAAATATTTTTAAATGATTCAAATTTTTTCTAAAATATTGACAAAATTCTCTAAAATTAACCAAATTTTCCTAAAATCTTCCAAATTCTGTTTTTTTTTTAATTTTCGAAATGTTGTGCATTCTTTTTTAATATTCTTTTGAAATGAGAATTGTTGGAAATTAAAAACATCACTGTAAACATTCCCAGGAATCTCAAGATTTTTTTTTATTATTATTAAACCTTACAAGATCTTTTAAAATTGTATAACTCGCTTTAAAATTTACTTCCAAATCTTAAAAAATCTATACATTTAAAAAAAAAAATTTTTTAATCTTTTTACATTTTAAATTATTTTCAAAATTTGTTATTAAATTTTAGAAAAAATGGCCTCAAAATTATCCAGATTCTATTTTGACAATTTTCTAAATTTTGTCAAGTATTCTCTTAAAATGAAAAAGTTTGGCAATTAAAAAAGTCATTTTAAATGTTCCCAAAAATCTTGAGAAATTCTTTTATTATTATATATAGATTTATTATATTTAATTGATTATATATTAAATCTACATTTTGTTTTGAAATCTTTTTAAAACTTCTAAATATTATTTTAAATTATTTTAATTTTTACTAAAAATTTGAAAGAGTTAACTAAAATTAAAAAAATTGTCTTAAAATCTTCCAGTTTATTTTTGATAATTATGTAATTGTTTTAAAATTTTTTTTGTATTCTCTTAAAATGAAAACAGTTTGTATTCTATTAAAATAACAATAACTAGTAATTAAAAAAATAATTTTTAATTTTCCCAGAAATCTTAAGAACATTTTTTTAATGTTTTAGAATACATATTTTTAAATATTATCTTTTTTTTAATATTACTTTTTTAGGAAATCTTTTAAGTATTTTTTAAAACTTATTCCAGTTTTTCTTAATCGTTTAAAAAAATCTGAAAAAAACTGAATTTTCAAATAAAAATATAAATTTTTAACCAGGAAGACTAATTTTTTATTTTAATTTTTTAGATTTATTTGTTTTAAAGTAAAATTTACAATTTAAAAAAATCTAATTAGAAAAAAATAGTTACATTTTTAAAGAAATAAAGAATCCTTTTAAATGCATCCAGGAATATTTTTAAAAAATTCATTATTTCGAAACCTGTTAAAACCTTAAACTTTCATAATTTATTTTGAAATCTTAAAAAACTTACATTTTGTTCAAAAACATTTGAAATATCTTGAAAACTTCTAAATATTTATTTTTTTAGTTTTCTCTAAAATGTTGGGAAAATTCTCCAAAATTACACAATTTGTCTTAAAATCTTCCATATATTTCTTTTAAATTAACTAGAAAAAATAAAATAATCATTTTAAATATTTCCATCAATCTTAAGAATTTTTTTCATTATTTTGAAACCTTTTAAAATCTTTCTAAAAATTCTTTAAAATTTTTAAACTCTAAAATTTAATTTTAAATCTTAAAAAATCTACATTTTGTTAAAGTTTTTTGGAATATTTTCTAATTTTAATATATTTTTGGAATATATAGAAAACTTTTAATTACTTTTTTGAAACTTCTTCAAATTTTTCCTAAAACGTTGAACAAATTCTCCAAAATTAAGAAATTTCTTTTAAAATATTCAATATATACATATATATTTTTTTTAACAATATTAATTTTGTAAATAATTTAAAATTAATTTTTAAAAAATAATCATTTTCCATCTTTTCATCAATATTAAGAAATTTTTTCATTATTTTGAAACCTTTCAAAATCTTTAAAAGCTTTAACATTTTACTTTGAAATCTTCAATAATCTACATTTTGTTTCAAATTATTTTTGGAATATTTTAAAATTTTAAATTATTTTTGAAATATTTAGAAAACTTTTAATTACCTTTCTCAAACTTATTCAAATTTTTTCTAAAACGTTGAAAAAATTCTCAAAAATTAAGAAATTTCTCTTAAAATATTCAATATATATATATTTTTTTTAAACAACATTAATTTTGTTAATAATTTAAAATTAATTTAAATAAAAATAATCATTTTCAATCTTCCCATCAATCTTAAGAAAGTTTTTTCATTATTTTGAAACCTTTCAAAATCTTTCAAAGCTTTAAAATTTTACTTTGAAATCTTCAATAATCTACATTTTGTTTAAAATTTGTTGAAATATTTTATAATTTTAAATTATTTTTGAAAAATTTAGAAAACTTTTAAGTGATTTAAAAAAAATTATTCTAATTTTTCCTAAAACGTTGAAAAAATTCTCAAAACATAAGAAACTTCTCTTAAAATTAATTATGAAAATAATTTAAAATTTATTTTTAAAAAATCATTTTCAATTTTCCCATCAACCTTAAGGGCATGCGACACAGCGAAATACCTATATTACCGACTCACTTTTTCAGTTCATTGAATATTTTTTTGGACC